>PVIU01004043.1:0-133790 GCA_004026605.1 Ondatra zibethicus
CCCACCTAAGGGCTGCCCTATCAAAAGGCCAAGGCAGTTTTCTTTATTTAACCAATAAAAGTAACACAAATACAAAAGACCCTCCTACACCAGAGAGAGAGAGTAGAAAGGGCTGGGGCCCAAGGTGTCCTCGAAGACCATGCTCCCCAGTGGCCTGGCTTCTTTCTATCAGGTCTTTCCTTCAACGGTTCCACTTTGTCAGACTTTCATCTGTCCTTTGGGGGACATTCTAGACTCAGATGAAAGAAAGGGCATCTGCAGCTTCAAGTCTGAGATAATGGATCAAAAGTAAAACTTCCAGCCTCACCATGATGTGTTCTCTGGAATGCTGAGATGTCTAGCGAGGCTACTTTCTACTGCCAGCCCTTCAGAGCCTCTGTGCTAGGCTATGTATAAGTTCAAGAGTGTTGGTTATGCATAGCTGTGGGTAAACTTAAAGCTACACTCCTGCAAACAGAAAGAATCCTTTTATCTTAAGGAGCCTGTCCTGATAGTCAATAAATCTGATACCTGGAGATGGTAATTTATGAAAATCTAATCCATCCATAATTGCAAAGCTGCTTTCCACCATAGAAGGTGAACTAAGGACTGATTACAAATGATTAAGAAAGCTGATCATAAGACACAAATGACGTCATTCAATAACAGCCACATTCAAGGACTGTTCCTTTGTGGGTTTCCTTTGCTGTTACAGGGATGAAGTGTTGTGAATCTTCTAGAGAGTCTGCCCCACCCCCAACGCCATTTCTGGAACCTACAGATGAAAATGAAGCCAGCAGTCGCCTGAATTTGCAATCTTTTGTTTTGTTTTGTTTTGAGACAGGGTTTCTCTGTGTAGCTTTGTTGCCTATCCTGGAACTAGTTCTTGTAGACCAGGCTGGCCTCAAACTCAGAGAGATCCACCTGCCTCTAACTCCAGAGTGCTGGGATTAAAGGCAAGCGCCACCACCGCCAGGCCTGAATCTGCATTCTTGTGAGACTCAAAGCAGATGATCCAGTCAAGCTTGGACTTGTGTCTTCCAGGACTGTGCAATAATATGTGTTTGCTGCCTCAAGTATCGACTTTACAGTGCTCTGTTACATAACAGTAGATAGTGAATATAGGAATCCACCGAATATAATCGTTGTAGCAAAAACTTCAGACACAGAAGGACGAGGCATTCACAAGAAATCCTCATCCTCACATTGATGACAAATGGCACACGCGTTTACATATTCTAGTGAGGTAATGCAGCATAAATTGTCTAGAGAGGTCCGAGGCATGCTGGGATAAGGTGTGAGTTTTGGTCTTATCTGACAATGGAGATGATATCTACTCTGTAAGGTGGGTGCGGGAATTCAAAACGAAGCAGGTAAAAGCAGACTGACACAGGGCCTGCTGTTCAGTCCATTGAGTGGAGTCCTTGACTTCTTATTTCAGAGATCAAGTTTCTGTCAACATCCACATTCCAGTGGCTGCTGATTGCAGATCTCTTCTGTTCCCCACCCCTTTCCCCGTGATCCTACAACTGCTTCCACAGAATCAAAACGTCCTTGGTGTAATTATACAGTTCTCACAGGCCAAAATAAGAGTTCTCTCTTCGCAGGTACTAACCACCTCAACCGTAAGTGAACCCCAATCACTCCTTCAAGCACCCACCCAGAATTTTTCCACAGAAACGAACACATTTCTGATGAGTTCGGATTTCAGTAAAAAGTTCACAATTCCTTCACTAGGATACTGTGCCCAAACAGTGTACTATTGACATCTATTTTTCTCTCCCCTGAAAAAGTGTAGATTACGAAAGCCTCTAGGAGGGCCAGGACCGCCCTATTGGAGGCGTGGGCAGCGCGCATCTCCAATCCCTTCCAGTTGGGAATGCCGGTGGCTTAAGCTACTGATGGCTGGCCTTGCTCGTCGCCCAAAACGACAGTGATCACCTAGTTTAAACGTAGCTTCTTACAAGGTCTACTGTCAAAGGGGTGAGGGCAGAGGCAAATTCCGAGTTCTAGCGACCTCTCCTCTGCCCCTTCCCAGACCCCGCTGCCACGCAGTGCCACATCAGCGACTGCACAGCGCGCCCAGCTAGCTAGGTTCCTTTCTAGGATGCGAGTGGCCCAGTGGGCGGAGGCGGACAGATCCCGCAGGAGTGGCGGGCTGCTCCGCCAATCGGAGACCAGGGAGGAGACTTGACAGCCAATCGCAGCCTAAGCCAGTGCCCCGCCAGGAAAATAGATGAAGCGCATCTGGACAGCTGTGCTGAGAAAGTTTGTGGGCCCCTTCCCGGCCTGCCATCCGCAAGGCACGTCTCCCACGTCGCCTCCTGCTAGCCACTTGCTACTTATTTATTTTTCCCAAGAAGCAATCGGCAATCCAAGCTTGAACCTTTTTATTCCCGCTACCCCCACTCCCCATGCTAGGCGAGGCCACATCACATTCAACACTGTTTAACTTTCATGGGGCTTTGCGATCAAAAGAACAGAAACAGCAGCAAAAGCCCAGCCGCCATCTGATCCTAACTGTCACAGTGGGGAAAGTAGGGTGCTGAGAGAACAGACCAAGCTGGGTAAGTTCTGAAGACCCGGGACATCATCCTTGTCCTGCTGAGATCTCTAGCCGGTGCTTTTGCTCTTCTTCCAGACCTCGTTTGGTAAGGGGTGAAAACTGTCTCACGCAGGGAGAAACTGTGGGAGCATCGTGCTCCTTTCTTTGTTTTGTGGACGTTTTTGTTTGTTGTTTTAACATTTATGAGGGTGGTGCTAGTATGAGACTTGGGAACAGAAGTTTGGCTGGTGTTTTGTGGTAAACCTTTCTTCATCCCAAAGGTAAGTCCTTCCTTCTCCTGTTCCTGTACAACACTGTGTACATTTTCAAATGATAACTATCTTCCCTGACTATTTTGATGGAAGACTGAGAAAACTCTGATGCATTCAGAATTAGTATAACTTTTGACAAATTATTTAAAACTTGACTCATACCAAGGACTTACTGGACCTTTCATTTAAGTTGGAATGTAGTTGAAATTGCAAATGTCATTTTTCAAAGAGGGAAACCTAAATTCCTTTATGGTTATTAACAAAATAATTAAACATGTGATGGACCACTTTGTGTGTCTATGATCCTATAATTACTTATTTAACCTGTAATCCTATCAAACTCATATCCACAGTGGTTGTTACACATGCGTACTTACAGATGACTCTAGTTTATATGACAGGATTTAGAAGTGAGGTGCTGGAAAATGCTGAGCTATGAGTGACCCAAGGTCCTTTTCTTCTGCCTTCTATGACTTCCTCCATCCCCTGGATGTTTTGAACTTCAACATTATGTTGCATGCTGTTTACTCTTGGGGGAGATCTGACTCAAATCAATCTTTAATTTCTGGCTCTTAAAGCCATGGGTGAGGGTTTGCTACAAAAATTAGTTACTTGTAGGGTATGTTTTGGTCCACAAAAGAAGAACAATTAAAGTAGACTTAGGGATGCAGGGTTAGAAGGACATTATTACAAACAGGCAATAAGAGATAATGAAGATCAGTTCACAGCTTCACAGTATGATCTAGGATGAAACAGCCCACCTAGTCCCAAGAATTAGCCTTCTTAATGTGTTAATAATAAATAGTAATTGCATGCTGGTGGTGTCTAGAACTGAGTTAAAATATGTTAACTGCTAGGCCAGCCTGGCATATAGTGTGGCTTTGCTGTGTTTTCATTCTTTATTACCCTCCTGGCCAGCTTCTGTATATGGATTTCTTCTGTGCCATTCCGACTTCTTGAGAAACTAGGGTTTATCTAGTTCTGACCACTTGCTAGCCAGGCTCAACATGAGTCTGTAAAAGAGAAAGCATCATGAATGGATAGCAAAGATGAACTGGTAGAGGCCTTAGATGTAGAAGGGTCTGGAGAGCCGATGGTAGAAAAGGGCATCTGGATGCAGGTTGGTTTCATGGAAAGGCTGTCGTTACTAGGAAGGGATTTTGACAGTTTGCTTTAGGGGTGGTGGTGCTAAGAGTCATAGAGCTGCGACAGCATCTAGGAGCAAAGGGAGAAGCACAGTGGTTGGGAAGTGTGGAGCCATCCTGGGGGGCATCGAGAAAAAGCTAAAAGGAACTAATGTGGGCAGGTGTGGGGTGGTACTGGCGCCATGGGCGGGGTTGGGCTGTCAGGCACTGAAGCAGAGTTTGTGAAGTAGATCAGTATGGTAAGCTGAACTGATACCAGTTGCCAAGAGGAGGGTTTGTGAAATGGTTCATTGCTGGGGTTTCCACCGCTTGTCCAATATGCTGTCCTCCTGCAGCTGGGGTGGGCAGAACTGGATGGCTCACCAGGACCTGGCAGTGTGAACATATGCATGATGTCTTCCAGCGCTGTTCTAGTGGTCTGGTGCCCTGGGACACTACCCAGGCTAGTTGTCATTAACAAGGGCTACTTGGCCGTCTTTGACAGGAGTGTGATGGTTAGAACCCTGCCCTGTTCTCATATAGACCCCGTGTGTACAAAAGAGATCTTTAACATCCTGCTAATAAAATCATCTATTCCTGTGCTAATATTTAGAGGTTTAAAATTACAGTTACTGAGGTAGATGTGCCCTGTCATATGCATTTAAGTGAAGAGTCAGGTGTGAGTTCTTGTGCTTTGTCCCAATGACACGGACAGAGAGCTGGGTTCTGGTGTGGCTGCTGACCTCAGCCAAGATACTGAATCAGTATGACTCTGGGATATCATGTAAGAAATGATCTTCCGGGTCCTTCTCCCATAGGTGGTCATATACTCATCTCTTGCCGATTTTGGAATAGTCTGTTGTCCACAGGTGTTATTTTTGCCCACTTGACATTTGGCAAGTGCTCTGGTGTACAGCTTGTGGCACCCTCACAGAAGCCTTCTGAGGACCACCACCCCACAGAACCTTGCTTTTGTTACTGAGGAGACAGAGGCACAGATGGATTGTATACTTGCCCACAATTCATAGTGAACAAGCAGCAGTCATAGACTAAGTCTAGCACAAAAACCTTCAAGCTTTAACCATTAGGCCACACAGTCTTGGGTATTTGAGAAACTGGCTCTTCCTCCTCCCCCTTTTCCTCTCCTCCTCCCTCCTTGCTTTATTCTCTTTCTTGTTCCCCACTTTGTCTTCCTTTCTTAGTTGCAGGGTTTTGCTATGTAGCTTAAGCTTCAAATGTGTGATCCTCCTGCTGAGGATCTTCCCAAGTCCTGGTATCACAGGCTTTCATCATGCCAGGCTTCATTGTTCTAGTGTGTTACTGTCAGAGTCAACCAGACAATGACATCCCTGGAGTCAGGGATGAACTGAAAAAATTTGCCTGAAGAGGCCAGAATAGCAACAGGATTCTGTCTGGGAGGTATGTTCCATACCTCTTGGTGACTGGAGACACTGTGTTGCGTATTAAGTGGATTTCATTGCAGCCAAACATCTGTTTTCTTGTCTTGTTTGAACAGAACTCACTGTGGTATCTGGATTTAAAGTAGACAATAAATGTCAGCTGGTGTCAATCAGATGATTATCTGCATTAAAACATGACCTAAGAGATCCCTGGTGTGTTTTTAAATCTTTGGATACAGAAGCACCTGTACTTTGGGGGCCTTACATCGGCCCCCAGAACTTCACAAGAGTGATTTACGAGTAATATACAGCAGCTCGAGAGCTACATATGCTATTCTGTTCACCAGAATCTCCCTGCCATGCCTATTTGTCAATTAGTGAGTTAGTAAACAAAATGAAACAAATACTGAGATTGAATAAATATTAACATGCATTTGAAGCAAGTTACTGGGGCCCTGATCTCTCTTCTCCCTCTTCCACACCCAGACTTGAGATAAATAGAAGCTTTCCTCTCTAAATGCTGTTGCTATGTGTACTGCATCATCAAAGGCACAAATCAACAGAGCTAATTGTTTGTGAACCTAAAGCCACTGCCTCAGCTTCAGTTTTTACAGGTGTGTTTACAAGTGTGCCCTCTGTGTTGTAGTGGCATTTCATTTGTATTTTAATAAATAAAGCTTGCCTGAGGATCAGAAAACTAAAACAGTCATACTGAGCAGCCGTACAGACCAGGCAGCACTGACACACACCTTTAATCCCAGTAGCCACACTAGCTTGCCATAGAAACCAGGTTGTAGTAGTGCATGCCCTTAATCCTAGAACTAGAGAGAATTATAAAATGGGAGGAGACAGCTCTCAGACACAGTCTCTTTCTGAGATTCCTGGAGGGAAGCAGGATCACCGTTTTTGGACTGAGGTCAAGGCCAGTGACCGACTGCTTTGCTTTTTGGATCTTCAGGTTGAACCCCAATATCTATCTCTGAGTTTTTATGAATTGTGCTTCACTGGGGGTACAGGTGTGTGCTAGCACACCCAGCAGGGCAGTAGCAGAAAGCTGAGTAGCCAACACACAGCCTCCTCTTCATAGTTGGGTCTTCTCCTTGCAGACCTTCGCTAAGAGTCTCTTCACAGCTTAGTTAAAGGTTACGAATGGAACTTCATTATACTCTTCTGACTTCGCTTCAACAAAGATCTCAACAATATATAATATACTCATCTCAACCGGACAGTTGAGGCACACAGAATTTCGTGAGTGTTATCTTGTCGCAGAGAACAAATGCCGCTGCTCAGATGAAAGAATGTTCTTTTTCTAAGGTCACACTGGCACCAGGAGGAGCTTTTCTAATGGGGCTTGCTTGCATCGCATCCTCTCTCGGGTTGTTGCCCTGTGACCCACCGGTGTAAAGTCACCCTTGACTTTAGAGAGCCTGCCATGGACTTTGACATTCAGCGGTCTCAAGAAAACCTTGGAAGGCAATAAAGCCTTTCTCCCAAACCAGCCATCACCACTTTGGACCAGCCTGTTTCTCTAAGATGCTGTAGATGATCTAATATGGAAAAGGGGACAAAGGCAGATACCTTGCTTTTGCTGTCCTGAGCAGAGAGGATTGTCCTCTGTAGCTTTTTTTCCTTAAGAAAAAGAAATTTTAAAGGTGATGAGTTGGAACAAGGTGTCACTTTCCTTGATAAGGAACAAGGTGACTTTATTTGCACCTTTCCCCATTATATCTGAAATTCCACAGGTTCTGGGAAAAATATTTACAATATTTAACTATTCTCTTTAGCAGAGAGAAAATGGGCTTTTAGAAAAATAATGTCTGTGAAAGTTGATCTCCAGAAAGGAAATTGTGCTACTTGATTAGTAAGAATTTTAAAGGTGTCTGGTTTCAGTCCCTTTTTATTGAATACCCTCTTTCCTCGTTACCTCCAAAAGATCACACCATTCTTTGGACTGTTCTACAGACTAGCACTGTGGTATTAACACAGCTTCTCTGTTGAGTTTCTAACTGGGGCTCATAATCCCTGTCAGTTGGCTGGAACCCTTTATTCTCAGCTCTTAGAATCAGGCCAATAGGCACTGTTGGGGGAAAGTTCTACCCAAGGTCCTAGCTAAACAAATAAATGAACAAAATTAAATCAGACCTCTTCTAGGATGTTTACAGAGGGCGCTTTTCATCCTGCAACTTCCTTCCCATGAGCACTCATGTGGTGAAGCCCTGATTTATGCTGTGCTCCCATTAACTCCATGCTGCAGAGGTTTCTTGAGTGCCGTACTTATTGCTTGGTAGTAGTAACCTGTGTGAGAAGTTTCCTGTTTATTCTTGGTGACTTGAAAGTATAATTGGTCCATTTCTAATTTGAATCAACAATCAGTTGTAAACTGACACTGTTCCTTCTATGTAAAGGTTGTGTATCTCTGCCCCAGAGTCTATCAGAAAATACATTTTCTGAAATGAGTATTACATTTAATTTGATTTCAATTCAATAGAAGAATCAAGTCCAACATTTATAAGTAAGTTTTTACAATTTCAGATAAATATTCCTTTAAAAAACATAATACCTTAAATATATCTCTAAAGTTAAAAAATCAATTAAAATATTATAATATTGAGATTATAGGCAGAAAATTTCCTAATTTGTAAATGCAAAATCTGAAGCCTTTTCTTTGTCTGAGTGAGAATCTCACTATATAGCCTAGGTTGATCTTTCACTCATGAACTTCTCTATCTCAGTCCCTGATATGCTGAGGGTATAGGCATGTGCCACCATGCCTGGTTCAAAATCCTAAAAATTTAAAGTACACACACAATGGCCAAAAAATTTCAAATTTCACAGTATTTTGGATTTCTGGTTTTCTGGTTAAAAATGCTATAAGATCTATACAAGTATTACTAAGGCTGAGAATCTTGGAAAGCGAAAACACTTCTGCTCCCATGCATTTTGACAAGGGCCCCCAAATTGTAACTACGTTTTCATAATTCAGAAGACATTTCTCACACCCATTAGACCTTACATTTTAATTTTGAGTGAAAACAGACTAAAATGGCACATGTCACTTTGATTTTGTAGCTATGGATGTATGTGTGTGTGTGTGTGTGTGTACATCTGTATAATCCCCTTGCTTCATTCCCCTTTAATTTCTCTTGATATGGCCTTTTAATTTGAAGACCTATCTTCAGCACTAGGAGCTTTTCTCCCATTTATTTGATTTTTTTCTCTATTTACAAAACAAACTAGGCATAATACTAATGATTGTAGAGATATGTTAAAGGCAGATAAGAAGGCAAAACAGGAAGAGGAGAGATTTGGTAGTATTTGGTACACTCAGGCATTTTTATTTCCTGTGTACTTTAGTGTAATAAGCAATAAATAAGTAGTGGAGAAGAGAAAGGGTTATGGAAAATGACCACGTCCACTTGGAGATAAAGGAAGTCAGGATGGTGGGAAATAAGATGTTGAGGGCAGATGGAGGGATAGGTTAGAGGTCGGGTGGTGTCTTACCTTTAAGCAAGTACCATGGAAATTAGACTCACCCAGTTTCTTAATCAACCCAGTGTTGAATTCTGAGCTCCATTTTGGTGTGCCCTGCATATGGTCAAGCTGCCCAAAAGCAGGGTGACTGTTTTCCCTCCGCTGCATCCATGACTTCTTGGATGAGCTGTTCTCACCGAGGAGCAGATGGTTGAGTCAATACTGAATTCACCTGCAGCACAAGAGAGAGTCTTCCTACAGACATTAGTCCTTATTTCTTTATCAGAAACACGGGCTTGTCTGTCCCTGTTCCTGATGGTCACTATGGGAAAGATAATGAAGTGATGTGTAGGGTTGGGCTTTGTCTACCCCGTTTGCTTCAGAACTGAGCAGCTGTGTGCCCATGTTGCCATGAAGCTCTTTCTTCACAGAAAGAGGCATGAGCTATCACTGTAACAAACACCTTAGAAGGTAGGGACTGGGTCCTCACTTTAAAGATGATGTTATCTAAAACCTAGAGAAGAGTAAGATTTCCAAGATCATACAGTGGTGAAATGAGAATTTAAACCCAAGGTTGCCTCTTTCCAGTGCCGGAACTCAATAGTATATGTTAGGAATATTTTCCTAACGTGAGCTCTCCACCAACATAAAATCCCAATCAAGCCAAATCAAAACAAGCCAAATTAAGAAATATCCAGGTTTAATGGGGGAGTTCTGTGCTCTCGGGTGGCCCCGAGGGGAAACCGGGAAGCCATGTGAGGGCGACCACCGGGAGGAAGAAAAGGAGATCACGTGTTCCTTTTGGGAGTTCACTTAAATATTCTTGGGAGTGGTCCTGACCTCTCCCCAGGGAGGGCTAGGATAGATGCAAGGCCTAAGCTCCCAACTTAGTCGTATATTATCTTCTTCTTCTTCTTCTTCTTCTTCTTCTTCTTCTTCTTCTTCTTCTTCTTCTTCTTCTTCTTCTTCTTCTTCTCCTCCTCCTCCTCCTCCTCCTCCTCCTCCTCTTCCTCCTCCTTCTTTTGTTTTGGTTTTTCAAGACAGGGTTTCTCTGTAGCTCTTGTAGACCAGGCTGGCCTTGAACTCACAGAGATCTGCCTGCCTCTGTCTCCCAAATGCTGGGATTAAAGGCGTGCTCCATGACCACCCAGCTTGTATACTATTTTTCTTAAACACTAAATTCTCTCATTGCTTGTCACTTTCCAGGATGTGGCTAAGTTCACATCCAGTGTGGGCCCAGGCATTCCAGGCATTTCTGGGTACACCTACCTCTTTATCTTGATTGCCCAGATCTCTTTCTCAGTGTCCTGGGATCCTGGGATAGTAACATAATTGTCTTTTTTGGGCCTGATCCACCTCTTTTGGTTAAATACCCATCACTCTTTGCCTGAATCACTACAGTGGATCTCAGAGTATCTGTAAAAGACCATTTGGATTTTGTTCCTCAGGTACTTGCAGCCTATTTTTGCTTTGTAAAAATTAAAAATAAAAGGAACATTCTGCTTAAATTTTTCTTTTATTTAAAATAACTTTAAAATATTTATATTCTTCCTATACATTTCCTTTCAATTTCTGTATTTCACAAAGGTGGCAACACACTCTTTTGCAGACCAGACTGGTCTACAGACCAATTTAAATGACACTTTCGCTACTGACTTCATGAAAAGACCACAAGGCATCCAGACAGAATGGGCAAACAGACAAACAAATATTGCAAATAAAACACACCGTTCTCCTTCTTAGACCCCATGACTTTGAATTTCATTTGGAATAAAGCCAGTTTACCCTGTCCTACGAAGCCTCGGTCGCTCATCTGGCTTTGTTTCTGTATCTATAATTTTTCTTTTCTTTTTTGAAGATTATAATATAATTACACCATTTTTCCCTTGACTTCCTTCAAACAAATAACCCCCACCTTGCTCTCTTTCAAATTCATGGTGTCTTTTTGCTTTAACTCTTGTTACCTATGTGTTTCTAAATACATAAATACAACTTGGTCATTCTGTGTAGAGATACCTATAGGAATACAATTTCAGGGCAGACCATGTGGTTTGGACAATCAGTGGGTTTGTTCTTCCCTGGGGAAGGATTTCTCCACCCTCAGTCTCCCTTGGGTGGGGCTGAGGCCTCCTGAGCTTCCCAGTTCACAATACCATGCCTTTGTTGTCATCATTGTTCAGCTAGTGTTTAAGCAGCCAAGTTGTTGAAACTTGATGGGTGTAGCTTCAGGCGCTTCAAGAAGATACAATCTGACAGCTAACTCCCTGCTCCTCTGGCTCTTACAATCTTTCCATCCCCTCTTCTGAGCCTGAGGTGCAGGAGTTGTTTTGTAGACGTATCCATTGAGACTGGGATCCACAACCCTGCATCTCATTGGCTGTGGTCTCCTTCTGTTGCAAACAGAAGTTTCCTTGATGAGGGGGTGAGGGAATGAGGACGGCACATGTCTGTGGGTATAAGGACACATATTTTAGAATACAGTTAGGGACCATGCTGATTTAATTCAGTGGCTGTTGTAGCATCTCCTTCACAGTCCCTGACTTCATTAGCTCTGGGTAGTTGGCTGTTTCCAGTAACATTTCCAGCATTATTTCTCTCTTGTTGAGCAGGTCTTCAGTCCAATTAAAGAACTATCTATTACTATCAAGGTATGTGTGCCAGTACTGTGCCGTAAGGGTTATTGTACCCTGCTAGTTGTTGTTGTGATGCATTGGCATCATAGCTGGGTAGGGCTACTGGTCACTTCCCTTCTTTGGAAGCTTGCACGGTGCCCTCTGGTTCCATGAAATCTAGTCCTCAGAGAGGAGGCTTTAGGTCAGTTCCAGCTCAAGGGCCATTGGTCCCTTTGTCTAAAGTGTGTAGTGTCCACCCTCTTCCAGCTTCCATCCCTTTGTTCCCTAGGTGTCCCTAGTGCTAATAAAGAGTGCTCAGGTGTTGGCGAAAATTAGGTTTAGATAGAGAACGAGCAATGATTGAGGACGTGAGAAACATTTTGATTTGCTCTTTCGTCTATTAGGTCAAGCATGGACAAGCACTTCCATCACTATCTCTCAGGCAGTGAGAGCCTTTCATTAACTTCAGAATGAGCAAAATGTGAGGCAGAAAACCAACTTCCAGAAAAGATCTGAACAACTTAGCTTTAGGGGAAGAGCTTGATGACCCCCTGGTCACCTTAGTGGGAAGATGTCTGTTCAGGCTTCCTAAATGTTTTTAGACTGTTTTCTTCAGAAAACAACAAGACTGTGGAGAACTCATTCCAAATGCCTCTAAGATTGGAGAATAAGATGACAGCAGCTCACTGCTGTCCCTCGTTCCCATTGCTGAGGATCCCTTAAGCAGGGATCATGACTGCTGCTGTTGTCGAGAGCTTAAGCAGAGAACTGTGGAAACATCTCTCACCAAACACTTTCCTGTCTGGTTTGGCTTTGGCCTTTGATGCTTGCTGTCCAGAGAATCTTCTGTATGGAAGCAGCTAGGACTCTCACCTTATCTCACCACTGGGAATGCCTGTGGCAATAAATCCCAACATGGTAACTACAGCCAGAATGGTTCATGGAGCCACAGAGAGCTGTGGCTTCTAGAAAGCTGAACTGACTATATCTGTGATCTCATTTTTATTTTTTGGTCTGTTGCCTACTCCAGTGACTTCTAGGCTCACAGAAGATGATTCTTCTGTCTTTAGTTCAGTGGCAAACCTTTTTATAGTTTGGAAACTGGATATGTCACTTTGCTTTTTTTCCCCTACAAATCCAGGTTTTGATAAATGATTCTGAGGTAGGTAGTTCAAGGACCATTCTTTGAAAATGGATAAAGTAGCATTTTTTTTGCTATGCAATATTAGTATTGGATGAAAATGGGCTGAATTTTAAAGCACTCTCCTACTACTGCTGATAAGTAACATAGCTAGATTTACCTTTGATTTGACACAACTAAAAATATCAGATAAAATATTTAAGTCAGTGCCTTGTATAACCCTGGCCATGGAGTACTGAAGAAAACCCAGAAGTCAGAGGACTAAGAGATGGAATGCATACTTGCACAACCACTTTGGAAATCAGTGTGGCAGTTTCTCAGAAAACTGGGAACCAACCTACCTCAGGATCCAGTAATACCACTCTTGGGCATATGCCCAAAAGATGCTCAATCATACTACAAAGACATTTACTCAGCTATGTTCATAGCAGCATTATTTGTAATAGCCAGAACCTGGAAACAACCTAGATGCCCCTCAGCTGAAGGATGGCAAAAAAAAAATGGCAATTTACATATTAGAGTACTACTCAGTGGTAAAAAACAATGACATCTTGAATTTGCATGCAAATGGATGGAACTAGAAAACACCATCCTGAGTGAGGCAACCCAGACCCCTGGTATGTACTCACTCATGAGTGGATACTAGCTATAAACAAAGGACATTGAGCCTATACTTCATGATCCTAGAGAAGCTAAGTAACAAGATAAACCTTAAGAAAAACATATAGATCCACCTGGAAAGTCAAAATAGACAAGATCACCTACAAAACTGGGAGTATGGGAGTGGGGAGAGAAGGAATAGTGGAAGGGGAAAAGGAGAGAAGAAGGGGAGGGGTGAGGAGAACTTGAGGGAATGGGATAGTTGAGGTGAAGGAAAGACAGAGATGAGAGCAAGGAAAGAGATATCTTGATTGAGGGATCTATTGTGATATGGGGATAGCAATAAACCTGGCTCTAGAGAAATTCCCAGGAATCCACAAGGATGACCCCAGCTAAGACCCTAAGCAATAGAGGAGAGGATGCCCAAACTGGCCTTGCCCTATGGTCAGACTGATGAATATCTTAAATGTCACCATAGAACCATCATCCAGCAATGGATGGAAACAGAGGTAGAGATGCACATCGGAGCACTGGACTGAGCTCCCAAAGTCCAGTTCAAGAGTGGGAAGAGTGAGAATATATGCAAAGGAATCAAAACCATGATGGATACACCCACTGAAACATCTGCCTGAGCTAATGGGAGCTCACCAACTCCAGCTGGACAGGAAAGGAACAAGCATGGGATCAAACTAGTCCCTCTGAATGTGGTTGACAGCTGCATGGCTGGGGCAGACTGAGGGGCCACTGGCAGTGGCACCAGGATTTATCCCTCCTGTGTGTACTGGCTTTTTGGGAACAATATATTATCTTTGGATGGATACCTTGCTTAGTCTAGATATAATAGGGAGGGCCTTGGACCTTCCCCAAAGCAATTTGCCTTGCCTTCTCTGTGGAGTGGATGGGCGGGGCGAGGTAGGAGGGTAAGTGAAGGGAATGGGAGGAGGGGAGGGAGTGGGAACTTGGATTGGTATGTATAATGAAAAAAGATAGTTTGTTTTCTTTTTTAAAAAATTGAGAGAGAGTGAGAGAGAGAGAGAGAGAGAGAGAGAGAGAGAGAGAGAGAGAGAGAGAGAGAAAGAGTTGTGTGATCACACTGCTTCAGATCATCACCTGGAAAGAGTCCAAGTAAGAAGATTGTCACACAAGTGGAATTCAGACTTCCTGAGCTGAAACATTGGTAAGAACTTGGGGGAGACTGAAGTGGAGTAGAGTTAGAACAAGCACTTGAAATGAAGAGAGCTGTAGAGAGAAAGGGGGACCTTAGATAACTCTAGGAGATCCCCCACAAGGAATCAGCAGTATATTAGTGAGCAAAAGCTTTTGAGGAAGCCAGTGGGAATAATATGTCAGGATTGAGAGCTTTACTGTTTAAGTATACTCCCTACAAATTCATATCGTGGAAACTTAATTCCCAATGCTGTATGCTAATGGGTCCTGTAGGAAATAATTGGGATGAGATGAGGTCATGAGGACGGAGGGGAGAGTTGCACTAGCTAGTTTGCTGTCTGTCTATGATATGTCATCTGCTCATTCTGAGGAAGCACGAAGTCTCTCATCCTCTGGAACAACTTTCCATGCTGTGCTCCCAGACTTCCCTATCTCTGGGCCTGTAAGAAATAAATTTCTTCTCATCATAAATTAGTTAATTTTAATCATTTAGTGATAGCAACATCAAAGGGAAATGAGAAATGAGCTTGGCACTCAGACAAGGCTAGGGAGGTTGCCTATCCTAGTCATACTAGAAAGCCCCTAATGCATGAGGCATGGGGTAGTGGGGAATTACTGGTACCAGTATCAGTGCCAACAAATTGTAAAGTAGCACTTTCTCCAAAAGTCCAACTGTCTCCAGTCACTTAGCATTATCCCAGACAGAGCTGAAAAATATTTGTAAGAATTAAAAAATAATCTACTCCCAATTCAGGTAAAATCTATAATGTCTGGCACCTCAAAATAGCAAAACAATTGTATTTAAAAGTAAGGTCACTATGCCAAGCTGCCCCAAGGAGGAGTATTTCCATGCTTGGTTAAGTCGAATAATTGACTTGAGTGTAACATTTTGTACATAACAAACCAGAGGCTGCCAGACTGTTGTCTGTGTTGATATTTGCTTTGGCTCCTGAAGAACAGTTCATCTTTGATATCTGATACTGTTGAAACAAATATATTTTCCTCTGTTTGCTACCTCTGCATTGAATTACAGCGAGCTACGGTCAGCTAAGATATTATTCAACTACAGAATATATACTGAATAATGGTCAGTCTAGGTTAAGTGAGGCGGTGTTAATTTTCTGAGATGACTGAACTTTGAAGACTCAAAAGCTCTTAGTGGGGAGTAAGGGCTTCACTGCGGGCGGGGCAAGAGCTCAGCAGGTTTAAGGTCCAGAGCCTTTAATCCCAGTGTGGTACATTGCCAAGGGTGAAGAGAGCCTTACACTGTCAGCCATGTGGCAGAGGCTGATGATGTAGGATATTTTCGTTCTCAGAGGTTAGAGTCTACACAGGTCCCCGTCTGGACAGTGGCTCTGCAGTCCACAGCTGAGCTCCACAGGTTGAGCCTGGCTGTCTCTTCTCCCTCTGTAATTTTGGCAGCTTTTAACTTGAGTCCCAGAGCTCTTTGTCTAATCCATTCCTCCCCAGCTCCGAGGGTCAGCCTGACACTCTAACCTCCGCTTATCTTAGACTTTTCCCTGCCAGAGCAAGTTTGTTCACATTGATACAAACTGGGCCCAGATGTTCTTTCTGACTCTGCCTGTGCAGAAATGGGATTTTTTTTTTTACCTCCTCTAATTTATTAGATTCTTGCTGGCTAGAAAATCCATTTGTATTAAAGTTTTGACTCATATATCATAATGGGGTGTCCCTGTCATTATGTAATCAACATTTTACTCTTGGGGGAAATTCAGATGCAAGTAAAGGGTCAGTCATGGGGGATTTTTCTGCCAATGGTCTTGGAATGCTTAGGACACTCCCAGTGGTAACTGCTGTGGATGGGGGATTGGACAGGGTTGGAGGGATGTAGGGAGAGTGGAAGCCAGCATCATCATCACAGTGATGGACTTCATGGTCAGACGATTCCCTTGATCCATTTATAGGATTTACCAATTACAGCACAGTCCCAGACAGAGTGCCTCAGGAGTGCTTAGAATTTCAGTTTCCAGTAGTCATGCACCGAAAGAGATTCTAGTTCCCCGCTGCAAAAGAAAGGGATAATGAGAGGAGATTAAGACTCTTGCTGCTACTGTCTCATGAGCTTAGGAATGCCCTGTATTTCTCGACACATCTAAGAAGCCAAGGACAAGCGTAAACTTCCTTCAGAGAAAGTCGCTGAAACTGATATAATCTAGGTGATGCTAATTATGAAACGTCTTGCTCGGGTTTGCCTTTGGTTGATAATTATGTTTTCTGGTGGTGACAAGCAAAATAGGGTGGGGCGAGTGAATGGAATTGTTTCAGAGAAGCAGCAACATGCTGACAGGTCCTCAGACGGGAGGTGGTACTGTCAGAGAATTAGCCCGACCGTGGGAAAACAGTCAAGAGCATTGACTTTACCACAGCCTCAGTCTTTTCTTCCTCTCTCTCCCCAGCTTCTCTCTCTTTCTTTCTTTCATTCTTTCTTCCCCCTCTCTCTCTGTCTTTCTTTCTTTTTCTCCCTTCCTTTCTTTTTCAATGTGCACATATAGTTTTCTTTTTATTGATTTTATTGAGCTCTACATTTTTCTCTATTCCCCTTCCTGCCTCTCCCCTCCCCTTTAACCCTCTCGCAAGGTCCCCATGCTCCCGATTTACTCAGGAGATCTTGTCTTTTTCTACTTCCCATGTAAATTAGATCTGCACATGTAGTTTTAATTAGTTTCTTTCTTACAATGCATTAACTTCTAGGCATAATAAGGAGAAAAAGACTAGGACAATATTTATTAGACTCGAGACTGAAATTCTAATAGAAGGTTAACAAGATAAGCCCAATTAAGCCAAACTATCCTTGCAATGTGATGACTACTAATTATTATTTGTGGCTCTACTTAGATGCCATCCGCATTCTACCCTGTATACTTACTGTAGGTTATCGTCTACATAATGCAGATTGGATTTTTCTCTTTTCTTTTTGGGAAAAAAAAGTACAAGAAAAGGACTAGTAAGTTTTGTTTTTTTTTTTTAAATCCAAACAAAGTGTTATGAGACTAAAAACAAAATTCTCCAAAAGTATCATTGAGTTTGTTTTGTGCCGACCATCCACTGCTGGACATGGGGCCGTCCCATGAAGAGTTTGTATAAGCAGTGATACGCCATTGGAGAGAAGTAATTTTCCTTGTGAACCTTTGTCAATTGGAGATAGCTTCTGGGTTATGGATGGGAGCGCATGTCCACTTCCCCTCTCAACACTGAGACCCCATCTGGCCTGGATCCTGGAAGGCTCTGTGTGTGCGGCCACAGGCTCTGTGAGGTCACATGTGCATCCGCCTTTTGTCTGGAAGGTATCGTTTTCTTAGTATCTTCCATCCCTACTGACTCTTACAGTCTTTTTGAAGCTCTGTGTCCCCAGTCTCGTTTTGCTTCCCCAGCAGTCTCTCTTTCCTCCATTCTCATATTGTTTTCCAAACCTGCAATTGTCTTTCAGAACTTCTTGCTGGTCCCATTCGCGTACAAATTGCACAAAATTCTGGAGACTCCAACTGATAGCCCCTCCTCATTTGTGTGAATCTTGTGTTGGACTTATAGGAGAATTTGCGAGCTATTGCAGAGAGCCTTCCTTAGTTGTCCTGAAAGAAAGGGGACCCTCCCTCACCTAAATTTTTTAAGTTATACAGATTTCAATAAGTTGGGAATGGAAGGAGCTCAATTAAGGGGACATTTTGATGATTTGGAGGTGCCCTTGTCCCAGACGTGGAATTTAGCCATTGAGGAGGGTACCCACTTATGCTCCTTGTGAATGTGGACGTGTCAGCTCTTACACTGAACCGCTTCAGAACTAGGTTTCTGTGCCTTACCAATTCCTGGTAATGTCAAGTCATGAGGCTTGTTGACAGACAAGGCTATGGGATATAATTGATAAGGAACGTGGTAAGGCCTGGAAAGGCAACTTTGCAGGAAATATCAGGGGCTAGAAGGGCATAGCCCTTTTAATAGTTTTTCCTTCACTATTTGGCATAATTTCAGTTATTTACTGTGCTCTGTTTTTCAAGTGGTGCTTACAATCATCTCCTTTACTCTCCCGAAAGCTCAGCTGTCTTTTCCTGTTACTGGCTCGCGGGATATTTGTGCAAGATAAACTGCCATTCTTCCTCAAGTGAGCTGAGAAGAACTTAGACAAAGGGTTGGAAAGCCCATTCCCTTGTCTTCGCTTAGTTAATCCCCCTTAATATGTTTTTGGAGGATATTTCCTTTCTAGAATAAATTACATACTTATTTAGAGTTATTCAGTTGTTGGTAAAATATGCATTACCTCTAGCCCCAGGGGATCTTCTGACCTCTAAACACACACACACACACACACACACACAAATAAATCAGTCATTTTCAAAATATCCTTTTTTATGATAAGACATCCCCCGTGTATAGACGTGTTCCACCTACACCTCACTAATCTTGTCTTACTGGTAGACCCAAATGCTGAAATCACTGACTCTTAGTGTTTGTTCCTGGGTTTTCTTAATTTCTACACCTACAGCTCAGGTGGAGGGTGCAGTCTGAAGTATTTATCTCATCCCCTTCCTTGGGTTGGAATGAATGTGAGGTGGTTGACTTGGTCGGTTGGCCCAGGTAAGAGATACAGACCCATAACTTAGCAACATTCCAATGGTAGCCTCGTCCTTTTTCTGTTTGCATGCATGGGACCTAAGTGAGATGGTTGAAATGACTAATCCGAACGCAGATCTGGTGAGAGTAAAAGCAAATGTGAGTAATTACTCTTCAGCGATGGGAGAAGCATCAGTTAACTGACTTACCCTCACTTCCTGATGAAAAACTCGTTGTTCTCCGACATACCGGCAGCTTCACACCTGGATCGATAACCAGGTTTGTGTGTCCGATGACATTCACTGAAGAGTGCTGTGGTCAGGTTTCTGTAGGACGAGTCGGGGTGGGGGCCCCTGGCAGCAAGTGAGATGTCCTTGGAAACACTGCGAGTGGGAGGAAGGAAAGAGAACGAGAAGCGATGCTGGCGCACGGCTGATGGAGTGAAACCGACTTTTCTCGAGTAATATCTCTCAGGCTGGAGTCACTTTTCAGCGCATCGTTAGCACTCACAACCGTGGGACTCATGCAAAAGTGGAAGTGCAGTAATTTTAAACATTCTTTATTAGTTTCTTTTGGTACACCCAGAGATGCGTGCAAGTGAATGTGTGTGTGTGTGCTTTAATATGTCTGTGGATGCATGTGTATTTGAAAATGTATGTGAGAGACTATGAGTGTGTGAGTGTGTGGGGTGTGTGAGTGTGTGGGTTGTATGGGTGAATGTGTGTGGGGTGTGAGTGTGTGGGGTGTGTGTGAGTGGGTGTGTGTGTGAGTGGGGGGTGAGTGTATGGGGTGTGTGTGAGTGTGTGGGGTGTGTGTGGGATGTGTGTGTGAGTGTGTGGGGTTTGTGAGTATGTGGGTGTGTGAGTGTGTGGGGTGTGTGTGAGTGTGTGGGATGTGTGTGTGAGTGTGTGTGTGGTGTGTGAGTGTGTGGGGTGTGTGTGAGTGGGGGTGTGTGTGAGTGGGGGTGTGTGTGAGTGGGGGGTGAGTGTATGGGGTGTGTGAGTGTGTGGGGTGTGTGAGTGTGTGACTGTAAGGTGGGACGCGTTAGCCTATCATTTTTTAATCCCGTAAACACTTCAGCATTGACTCGTAACAAAGCTGTAGCTGCTCCAGTCGGACCACTCTTGCGTCAGTCCACGGGACTTGTGGAGTGAAACTGAGCCAGACAGTCACCTTGGAAGACAGACGTGGACTGTGACAGTCAACAGTTCACTGTGTCTCAAAAACCAGTTCAATTCATGATATATAAAATACGTATTTTGGTTCATATAAGCATAGTCTGAATGCAGACTTTACCATGCGTTGGAGAACTTGTGCCAGCAACTTAACCTCTGGACTTCAGTTCTTTCACTTGTAAAGGGTGTGAGGTCAGCTTCTCAGGGCAGTGAGCATTTAACGAGGTGATGTGAGCAAACTGCCTATCACACTGTCTGCCACATAGCATCGCAATGAAATCTAGAGTCTGCCAGCTCCTCTTCTAGCTCCATTCTTTGGCATTAGAATGGCCTGCCCAGTTAGACTCTCAGAATCACAAGCATCTCCCTAGTTGGCTTCTTGTGAATTGTGGATAAGTGAGGCAAAGCTGAAACTACCTAATCCTAATGAGCCTGTGGAAGCACCATTTATTTTTATGTTAGACTTTACCATTGCTATTTGCCAGGCAGAGAAGACATTAAAGTTATATATCTTTAATGATGAATTTTATTTCATATGATTTCTGTGACATTTTCCCTTTCTGGAACTGTAAAGGGTCTTAAAACTGAACTATAAAGCCTGCCATCCACTCTAAGTTTCTATCCACTTTTTCAATCCATCCCTTCTTTTATCCATCCATCATTTATCCATCTATCCGTCCATCTGCCTCATACTTCACCCATCTGTGTATCCAAGGCTTTCATATGGAAATATTTAGTACAAGCGAGTCTGAGCACTAGGAATCTGGCAGTGAGGACGAATACAAATAGAAATCCTTCATTCCTAAAACAAGCTTTATAGACCATTCTTTCTTATAAAGAAAAAAGTGTGGAATATAATAACACAATGACTTAGTAAGTGAATTATGCAACATATTAAAAGATAGTTGCTATAGAGAAAATAAAGTAGAAAAAAAGAGAGGAGGCATTGGGGCAATTTTTAAAATATGGTGATGTCAGAAAATTGCATTTGAACATAGCTTTAGAGGGAAGAGGATTCCAAGCCGGGGAGCTGCAAGTTCCAATGCCCCGAGGAGGAGGCAAGTCTGGCATGTTTGAGGAGGAGCAGGAAGGCAGTGTTGCTGCTGGGAACGGGACTCTGAGTAGGAGAGGCTGAAGAAGTGATGATCTAGTTTCCGTAGCTCATGGCAGGGGCGAGTTCTTGTGCAGACTTGGGCTTGACTGCATCAGCACAGCAGCACTGACTCCAGCATTGAGAATAGTCTGACAAGCACAAAGGCAAGACTGAGTCCAGCTAGGAGACTGTTTCAGTTATAGCTGTGAAGAGCCATTAGGATCAAGGCAACGTATAAAAGGAGGCATTTAATGGGGTGCTTGCTTACAGTTTCAGAGGGTTAATCTGTGACCAATATGGTGGGGAGAGAGGCAGCAAGCAGGCAGGTATGGTACTGGGGCACAGCTATAGCTGAGAGCTTTCACCTGATCCATAAGCACATGGCAGAGACTGAGCAAGACTGGGCCTGTCATGGGCTTTTTAAACCTTAAACCGCTCCCCTGATGGCACACCTCCTCCAGAAAGGACCACTACACCTTCTAACCCTTCCCAAAATGGCTCCACCCACTAGGGATTAATATGTAGGAGACGGTGGTGTTGGTTATTAGCAATTCAGACCACCCCAGGACCATTGTAATAGCCAGCACAGGCGTGGTGGCAGTGGAGGTGATGAGAACTGGCAGATCTCCCACGTATTTGGGGTGATTTTCAGTGGGTTGGATTGGGAGGTGAGAGCCAATGCAGAATCAAGGATGACTAAGTTTTGTAGTAAGCAGGTCCACCCTAGTCAGGTATGTTAGGAGGTATGTTCTGGGCAGTCATCAATTGAAGAGGCAGGCTACACACTTGGGTAGAGAAGCTGAGCAGAAAGAAGCTAAGCATTCTGGGAGAAGTCTGGCCTGAGGTTAGGCGTTTAGGAGAAGTGAGTGCACGGCACACAGTGTTTCAAACTGTGAAGCAGAATGAACCCCCAGAACTGAGCAAAGACAGAAGAGCCCAACAGAAGCACCCCTCAGAAATGCCAGTTTTGAGGAATTAGAAATTAGGAGACAAGAAAAGAAGTGGCCAGACAGAAGAAACAGATGGGAAACAGTTTGTCAGGAGGAAGGCAATGCTCGGCTCTGCTGAGTCCTGCTAGCGGCTCAAGTGAGCTGCAGCTGAGGTGCACCACTCACACTCACAGGCAGGCATGAAGATGGCAGGCCCCGCTGACCTGCTGATGAAGGGCACATGATCTCAGAATGAGGTGGGGCACAGTGAAGGCAGAGGCCATCAAATTGCTGGCAAGATTCCTCCTGCCCCCAAACAGAAGATCCTAACCCCTCCGAGTTCCATTCTCTCGCTCTCTTTTATTTTGCTTTCCATTCTCTCGCTCTCTTTTATTTTGCTAACTCTGTTTCTCTTTGTCAGCCCCTTGGAAGGAGCTGATCTGGGATTTCCGGCTAGATGAGTTTGTCTAAAGCCTCTGTTGAGTCCAGAGCCTGCAACTACTTCCATCTCTGCCCAGTGACAGAAAGGTTGTCGTAGATCAGATGGTGAGGGGGTCCTTCATGCCATGGCTGTGCACACCACCTTAGGATAGGAGGCAAAGACCCTGCTAGGAGCTAAGTTCTGTCTGCCGTGTGCTCAGGCCCCTTCAGCAATGTGGATAAATAGGGCCTAGGCCAAGGCTGTTTCTGACTGAAGTGGGATATATGGGCCAACTTTAGGCTCTTCTGAGCTCATCATGGCAGGACTTATTTTCTTCTCAGTTGTGGCATCTTCCTGTCTGGACCTGTGACAGTGCAAGTCAGCTTGAGTATTTCTACACATGCCCTGTGGTTGTCTATCCTGTCACATTGTGCCAGCTGGGTCTGGCATCTTGTTGCCTGTGCAGGCTATAGGAAGAGAATGAGGCCAGAGGAGCTCACACAGGTGACCTGGCTCCTGGTTGGGGTCATCAGGTATTACTTGACACTTTCAGCTCATGACTGCAAAGGGTCTCTGTGGCCAGCTCATGTAGAAAAGAGTGGTGTGGATTTTTTAAATGCTGATTTGTTGTCTGGGGTTGGTTTGGGAGCTTTGTCACAGGGCTTCCCTAAGCCTCTTCTGAGGTAGCTATTGCTCTCCAGTGATCTCTGATGGCTTATCCTGGTGTCAAGACTAAAAGTAAGATAAGGACAAACTATTGTGAAATATTAGTTTAAGATGTTTTACATTTGTTTATGCTGTGGGATATTTGTTTAATGGTGCAAAGATGTGTTGCATTTGTTTAACTCTGTAAAGCTGTGTTACTTTGCCTGTCTAAAACACTTGATTGACAGTTTAATAAATAGCTGAATGGCCAATAGCTAGGCAGGATAGAGAAATAGGCAGGGCTAATGAGAAGAGAGAATAAATAGAAGAGAACGAGGAGAAGGAGGAGAGAGAAAAGGAGAAGAGGTCGCCAGGGGCCAGCCACCCAGCCACACAACCATCCATGGAGTAAGAAGGAAAGAGTTATATAGAACAGAGAAAGGTAAAAGCCCAAAGGCAAAAGGTAGACAAGAGTATTTAAGAAAAGCTGACAAGAAGCAAGCCAAGCTAAGGCTGGGCATTCATAAGTAAGAATAAGTCTCCGTGTATTTATTTGGGAGCTGGGAGGTAGGACCCCAGAGCAAAGAGTCAAAACAAAACAAAACAACAACAAAAACCACTCAGAACAGACAGTATTGAAAAGTGAACATTGGTGATTGTAACTCAACCTCCTTGAGGATATCAACCCTTCATCTAGCCCTCTCTACTTCCATACTCACCAGTGTTTCTGGTCACTTCGGGTTTTTTGGAGGCCATGCCTCCTTGGTGGTTAGAATGGGAGGTGGGATGTGCTAGGCAAAGGCTGGCTTTAACATCTTTTGCTCAAGGCTCTGTGGGAGATGCATTCTTAGACCCTCAAATTGTTGGCTTCTCAGAACTTAATTTTTCTTGCTTTCTTTGACTTTACTCTTGTGAATATTGTTATTTTTAATGCTGAGGCTATATTGCCCCCACCTTCCATCTGAATTCCCAAAACAGATTGCTTTTGCCCTGCACTGTTGTTTCAGAGCTATTAGGCTAGAGGCTAGATCCTGCCTGGTGTCATCAACACTGTGTTCTATCAGCTCGGCCCTCTCCAATTGGAATTGTTCCCTGCATTTGCTCTAATTATTAACATGTGGATGGCAGACATTAATGACATTCTGGGCATACATACATTATGCACTGATCGTGTCCATCTACCTTCCTATTCTCCTCTCTTCTCTTGTCTGCCCTTCCCCTTAACAACTCTCTCACCTTTTCTGTTTCTGATTTATTTCCCTTACAGTGACTCTGTCCTGCACATCCATTTTTCTGCAAATGACTGGATTTCTTCCTCATACATGTTGCATCTATAGTAATTTTATATATCTATTGGAAAGTCCCATAGCCACGGTCTATTTCTTGTCTGATTTAATTAGTGTTGAGCAAGCATGGACATACAGGTATCTCTAATATGCCCATTTCATTTCCTTTGATATGTGTACCCAGCAGGATGATATGGTAACTTTAATTCTTAGTTTCGGAAGAACCTCCATGTTAATATCTCTGAAGTCAGTGCAGATTTACACACCCACCAATAGTATGTAAGTGTTCTTCTTTCATGCCCTCAGAAGTATTTATTATTTTCTTGTTGGCTGATTGATTTTTAAAATTTCATACTGAAATAAATTGTATATTGAATATGTTCTCTCCACGTTACCCACCTTTCCCTTATGTCCACCCCTTTCCCTTGGAATTATTGTTTCTTGTTGATAACAGTTAGCATGCAATGATATCTCATTATGATTTCGATTTTCATTTCCCTGATGGCAAAAGATATTTAGCATTTTTCCAATATGTTTGTTGGCCATTTGCCCATATTTTTAAGAAGAGTCTATTTGACCATTTGACCATTTTTAATCACATTATTTCTTGTTAAGCTCTTGAAGTAAATTATCCATGCTGGGTGTTGATGCTCTTTCTGAGAAAGCTGGCAATGGTCAAGTGCCCTCTTGCTCTGTAGGCTGTTCCTTCATTCTTCCAATTGTTCCCTTGATGGCACAAAAGCCTCTATCTGAAATAATCCCATTTGTTGGGTCTTCCTGTCCTTTGTGTTTGAAATCCCTGAAATGAAATCATTGCTTTTGCCAGTTATAAAGTGGTCTTATGTTTTCCTCTGGTATTT
Organism: Ondatra zibethicus; assembly: GCA_004026605.1. Lineage (NCBI taxonomy): Eukaryota > Metazoa > Chordata > Mammalia > Rodentia > Cricetidae > Ondatra > Ondatra zibethicus. Next base: position 25,287 of record PVIU01004043.1, read on the forward strand.
TCAGTATTTCAGGTCTGACTTAGGTTTTTGGTCTGTTTGGGGCTAATTTTTGTAGGGGGTGAGGCATAGTATTTAGTGTTCTCCATGTCAATATGCAATTTTCCCAGCAGAATTTACTGAAACTCTCCATCCTTTGGTATTCATTTTTGTTAACTTCTTCAAAAATTGGTTGGCCAAGTATGCGTGGGTTTATTTATTCTGGATTCTTTATCCCATTTCAAACCTCTATATGTCTGCCAAGATGACTCTTTTCTTCCCTTCCTTCCTTCCTTCCTTCCTTCCTTCCTTCCTTCCTTCCTTCCTTCCTTCCTTCCTTCCTTTCTCTGTGATGGCCTTCTTACTAAGTGGAAGTGACAACACATCTTGATGCATTGGCTTGTTACATAATGTCGACTTTATTGCCAGCTGGGCTCTGTAGTGTAGTAACACTGTGGCTTTGTTGGTAGTGATTGTTAGGTCTTAGCACAATGCTTACCCTATGAGAGTTGTTATGACTCACTTCCCTGTAGGACTTACAAGAGCTGGAACACCTAGTCATTTAGGCAGCTATGGTCAGGAGAATAGTATATGAGGAGGGTACTCTCTGTGGTTACTTACACAATGGAATTGGTAGCCTATCAAGCGATGGAAATTTCCCTAGGCAGTGTTGATACTGGTTAAAGTGATTCTGGATCATGATGAAGAGGACTTGAAGCTCTTATCTACTGATTAGACATGCAGTAGATTCATGGGGAGATGTAAGGGCTGGAATCATAGCTCTTCCAGTGTGTCAATCACGCACGGCCTCGTCAACAGGCACATCTGATAAGGCTTGGGTTTGACAAGCATAGAGGACCCACACAAGTGCAGTGTCAGCAAAAATTGTGCAATTCTTCTCTCTGGCTAAATGGGTGTGTCTTTTTGGGAGTAAGACCTTTCTGCGCCCACTTGAGAAAAAGTTGCTCTCAGAGAGCTTTTACCTGTCCCCCCTCCATCTCCCTGTAGGTTGAAGCATCTTTCAGGATTTGAATAATAAGTTGAGAGTTGTGTATGATTCATCTTAACCACAATGAGAATGATCTCAGTTTGCAACGCACTGAGTTTGAACTACAATCCAACAAAAAATAAAATAAGACATTAACAGCAACAGAAAAGAAGAAAAAGTAAAAAATACTAAAAAGAACAAAGAAGAAGGAGAAGAAGAAAAAGAAGACGAATTCTCCTGGCAGAGATGCTGGGACCAGTGAAGAATGGGAGGGGCAGATTGTTATCTATGCTCAGCTCAACTTCTCTCCTTTCTTAGGCTGGGTGCCTTGGGCACTGGCCAGGGGCTTGTACTGCTGTATGCATGTACACTCATTTACACAGACACACACCCTGAATTCTTTTAGTCATAGCACTGAGCAAATATCAAGCAGGAGTGAGTTGCAGGTGAATCAAACCTGAACTTCCTCTTTATTGGGTTTCAGGGTGAAAGGAGTTAGCACACAATGTGGGCTATGCCAGATGGAGATTATGGAGCATCGTATGTATGTATGTATGTACATATGTACCTATTTATTTTGTCTCACGGTATGGAACCATTCCAGAGCTAGTCCCTAGGCCACTCTGAAGGCAGTTAAGGGCAATAGAACCACAAAGTTCTATGTTGGAAGGGTAGGGCAGTGACTGCTGGGTCTGCTGCCTTTCATCCTGGTATCTTCAGTCATGGGATCTAGGGGAGGATTCTACTCATAAGTAGTCACACCTCGGGGCTGATGGGGCGTTCCATGAATTACCAGTTCTAGAGGCCAATATTACTCTCTCCCTCCCACAGCGTTGTAGCTCACAACCCTATGTCATAGACCTCTAAGGGTAGAGTTATTCTCCAGAACCAAGACACTGTTGAGCAGCCCCCTCTTCAGGTGGTGAGGTGTAATATCCATGAGGTCCTAAAGTGAGAATAATGCTGTCCTGTCCCCCCACAACCCAAAATAGGATCAGCTCAAACTACAGGACCCTTCTCAAAACAGCTCTGGGCTTCAACACTGACAGAGTTCACCAAGAGACACTGGTGTGGGAGGTCCTTTTGTCTCTGTGTTGCTTTTATTGCTTAATGAATAAAGAAACTGCTTTGGACCTATAGCAAGTCAGAGCTTAGGTAGGCAGGGAAAGCTAGGCCAAATGCTGGGAGAAAAGAAGGGCAGAGTCAGGGAGATGGCATGGAGCCACCAGAGTCAGACATGCCAAAACTTTGCCAGTAAGCCATTGCCACGTGGCGATACACAGATTTATAGAAATGGGTTAAATTCATATGTAAGAGTTAGCCAATAAGAAGCCAGAGGTAATGAGCCAAGCAGTGATTTAATTAATACAGTTTCTGTGTGATTATTTCAGGTCTAAGCTAGCCGGGCAGCTGGGAATGAACAAGTGGCTCCTCCTTCAAGATACAGTACCTCCTTTAAAGCTAGCCTGCTCTGTTGACCACAGGGTTTGGTTTGGCTTTGTTTTTATCTATTGTATCTATTGTAAGTCTGCAAGATGTCAACCTTTCTGTTGCTAGAACTTTCTCTCTTACTGGGATTATCTCTTTAACTGTTTTCCCGACCAAGTGGGGTTCCATGTGCACAGCAGCCGCAGTGTCAAGTGGTAGATTCTGGGGCACACCCTTTCTTGTACTAGGATGTTATCCCAAGACTGAATTTCAGTGGGTTCTGCCTGCAGTTTGATTCCATCCCTCTGGCATGCCTACACACCCCAACGAGAAGATATGCTCTTGTTTATTTCTCTGTCATAGAGGAACAGGCTAGTTCTTGGTGCCTCTATCATATATCATTTTGCCCCACCCTAGCTAGGGATCCATTTTAAAGATTCTAACTCCCTGCTGCTGCCCATTCATCTCTTATTGTCTTAACTCAGTGCTTCCAGTTTCCAGTTCTTCAAAATGATTTGTTCATTTATCTTATATGCATGTGTGCCTGAATATGTGTACCACTTATACAACTGTTCAAAGAGGCCAGAAGAGGCTGTCAGATCCCCTGGAGCTGAAGTTAAAAATAGTTGTAAGATGCCATGTGAGTGCTGGGAACTGAACCTGGGTCCTCTGCAAGAATAGTAAGTGCACTAAGCCACTGCACCATCTCTCCAGCCCACTTCTGAGTCTCTATGTGACAGGATATATGAGCATTGTATTATTTTACGAAGTGGAGTGAATTCGTTTATTTTTTTGGATTGAGAATCATTTATGTCTATTTATTAGATTCTTCTGGCTCTCCCTTACCTTCACCTGGTTGTTGCTGGTACTTAGGAAGAGGGATTTAGATTTCCCTCTGGAACAGATCTCTCCAGGGGAACAAATAAATGTTCCAACGCAAAGTTAAGGAGTTATAACACAGATGACTTAAGGAGCACCTATGAAGGCCACTCATAAACATCCTTCATGTCAACCCTAGAAAATGTACATTTTTGTCTGGGATGTTGGAAATAAGGAACAATTAAGTTCCTTTTGCCATATCCATACTTGGAGATGCCTGACAGCACCGGTCCCCTGGTGGAGGGGAAGAGCAGAAGGATATGACGTTGCATGCTCTCTCTTAGGCCAGCAGGCCAGCTCAGCTCTCTGACCACACTGTAATTAGCGTCGCTTCCTCCTACCTTACCACATTTCACATGTTTGTGGAATTCCATATATTCCCAAGAAGTTAAACTGACTTTGTGAAGCATATAGTGTATGAATGTGGTACTGCAAATTTAATTTTTATTACATTTATTCATCTTGTATGAGTGTATGAATATGTGTGTGCATAGGCTTGTGTGTGTGTGTGTGTGTGTCTGTGTGTCTGTGTCAGTATGCATGGTGCGCTGGTACACTGTAGAATGCTTGTGTAGAGGCAGAGGTCAGAGGACAACTTCTAGGAGTCCATTCTCTTCTTCCACTATGTCAGTCCCTAGGATTGCAGTCAGGTGGCGAGGCTTGACTGCAAGCTCCTTTACTCGCTCTGGGTTACTAAGTATTGCTTCCGCTGGGTGCTGTGGTTCTGACTGCTGGGAATTCTGCAGTGAAAATGAAAACTGACATAGCTGAGCTTACCAGTTGTCTTAGGGTTTCTGTTGCTGCGAACAGACACCATGACCATGGCAAATCTAATAACGGAAAGCATTTAACTGAGGTGGCCCACGTGCAGTTCAGAGGTTCAGTTTATTATCATCATGGTGGGACATAGTGGTGTGCAAGCAGACATGATGCTGAAGAAGTACCTGAGAGCCCTACATCTTGCATGCAACAAGAAATGGTCAGAGACACTATGTGATATCTTGAGCCTACGCGAGACCTCAAAGCCCACCTCCGCAGTGACACACTTCCTCCTCCAACAAGACCACACCTGCTCCACAAGGCCACACTTCCTAATACTGCTGCTCTCTTTGGGGGCGATTTTCTTTCAAACCACCACACCAGTCTTGGAGAGGAAGGTCGGAAAAAGCAGCAACAAGTTACACAAACAATATAAAATTCCACATTTTAGTACTTACCTTGAAGATAAGTCTCTACAGATATAAAGATAATGATTCAACTTAGAACAACTTGAGAAGAAAGCCTCCAGAGGAAGCCTCACTAAGGCTGAGCCTTGAGAGAGCCTCTTCCCATATGGAGTATTGCGGAAAGTAGAGACAGCCTGCCAGAGGCTACCTACTGATTCACCCAGCATCTGCTTGTCATTTGCAATGGAAAAACCCTCAGTGCTGACAGATCCATGCAGGCTCCCTGACTCCTTACAACTTGTGTTCTTGTGAGAAGAAAGGCTGAAGGCAAGGACCCTGTGGGCAGAGGGCGGGACTTTGACTCCTCCTTTCTCCTTTCTTCTCATAAAGAGCCATCACAGAGCACAGGCTCAATGGTGCAAATTCCTGGGACCAGTGTGTTCTTCCTTCCAAGCAGTTGGTAGATCGCATGCATATATTACTCCCTTTACTTCCTCTTCCCACCCTGGTCTGAGTCAGACTTCTCGTCTCAGAAATAAGCATCTGCCATAAATGCTTAACTGGTTTCCTTACCTGCAGCGTTTCTCTCCTCTTCATATATCCCAGGCATGCCTGTCATCTGAATCTTGTTGAAATGTCGCTGAAGCACATACCTTCCTTTCTCCACAGCTTTTTCTGGCAGCATCCTGCCAGAGGACCAGTTTGCTGAGAGGTGCTCTACTTATTTTCCTCTTTTCCCTTCTCTTCTCAGGATTAGAGAAGCATGGCCTGCTGGTTTTGTACATTTGTACCCCCCCCCATCTACTAGTTTTAGACTGCAGTAGAGACCCATCACACCAATTGTTGTACAAAGAACCAGGTGTTTAAGTTCTCTTAAGCAATTTAAGTAGTGACTCTACGGGGAAGGAAAGCATTAATATCCTCGAAATCACAGAAAGAAAAGGAGTTACTGTAGGAAGAATATATCATTTCTCAGTGTTTGTAGATCCAGTTATAAAAATCACATATTTGTGATTTTTTGTCAGGGTGTTAAAATGCATCAAAATGATAAGATGCATTCTTCTGAGGAATCACTGAGCTCAGTCAGCAATGTATTTTCTACTTTCTTCAGGGAATATGGCATGTGTGGCAGTTGGCATATATGTGGTCTAGACTCAGGGAATAATAAATTTCTATAAAATAAGAACAAATGAAAGCCAATGAAAAGGTAAAGTTTCATCAACTCTTTTAAAGCTGTCTATGTATTAATTTAGTTTCTGATGACAGGAGAAGAAAGAAAACAACAGCTGGGATTCAGAGGTTCTCTTGTACTCTCCATTCTTGCGCTAAGTATTTCTCATCTCACTATGACAGAGTACCCAATTTGGACTAGTTAACGGCAGGAAATGGTGGCTTTGCTCGCATCATGGTATTGTATGTGCTAGAGGTTGTTTCATCCTGTGCTGGACAGACAGCAGGGAAAGCAAGCAAGGGAGTTAGGACCTTCACCAGCACATCTCCTGCTTCTTCCAACGAGCCCTTCCTCTAAAGTTTCCAGAACATCCCGAAACAGCACTACTGGATAGAAACGAATTGGTTAACATGTGAGTCTATCAGGAACATTTCATATTCAAACCATAATTCTCCTCCTCTCATCTCTAAAGGTTAGTGGCCATCTCATAATGTACAATCTATTTAGATAGTCTCCAAGAGTATCCAAAGCCTTAACATGTCAAAAGGCCAAATTCAATGTCTTTTATGATGCTCAGCTGAGTGGACTTATAAATAATAATAATAATAATAATAATGAAAAGCTGCATGTCCCTAAGATACTATGGAACAAAATAAATTTTCTTACTCCAAATGATAGGAATGGGAGATAAAAACCAGGCAGTAGACCAAAGCAAGACTAAAGCCTAGGGTTGGTGAGATGGGCCAGCAGGTAAAGGTAATTGCCAAGCCTGATTCAATCTCCAGGTCCTACATGGTAGGAGGATGGAACTAAACATAAGTTGTTCTCTGCTGTGTTGTATTTTTCCCCAACACACACACACACACACACACACACACACACACACACACACACACACACACACACACACAGAGGGAGAGAGAGAGAGAATATAATTTTAATAAACATTCTACACAACACAAATGCTGGTTCATAAAACTCCATCTCTGGTACTTGGACCTCTTAATATAAGTGGTTTGGCCTCAGGGGCCTCTCTTTTGGACTGGTTCTACTCCTTGCCTACTGCTTTCATCTTATCTGAAACTCCATTGGCTGTCCTTACCTCTCTACATTCCTATTGGCATTTGGTCATCTGTGTTCTTTCTAGAATTACTCAGCAAGTTCTCCTCTAGTATTCAATGACTTTCTGATCTTTGATGTCCACTTCTCCATAATCTTCTAAACTTCTCCTATAAACTAGTTCTGATGGTCTCTGACTAACATGGTCAAGTGGATACAGAAATGCCAACAATGTATTGGTAATTTTATGCTTTAATTAGTATTCATATATCACATTTATCATTTATATATTTATTATTACTGTGATAAAATACCTGACATAAGCCCCTTAAAGGAAGAGAAAATATTTTTGATTCATGGTTTCAGAAGGTTCAGTCCATGGTCCCCTTGGGCGTGGACAGGTGAGTGTGGCAGAGGGTTTTCATCTCATGGAAGACAAGAAGAAGAGAGAGCAAGGGACGGACTAAAGACTAGGTATACTCTTCAAAGGTATGCTCCCAGTGGCCTAGCTGCTCCCAGTGACCTAGCTGCTCCCAGTGACCTAGCTGCTCCAGTAAGCTCCACATTTTTCTTTCCAAAACTTTCGAAAATAGAGCTACCAGCTAGAGACCACCATGGAATGTATGACAATGATAGGCTTTTAATATTTAGGCCACAACAATTCTCTATTGTATGTTGCAAACTGGTTGAAAGGAGCAGTCAGTTAACACAACACTCATCATACTAGAACACCCCTGTGGCTGCCCCCTTACCCCGGACCCCAAGACTTTGCTCTCAACTTTATCCATTTATGACTGCCTTTTGTTCAAGAAACTTTTTATGACTCAGGCATGCAAGAATAAGAAGGTGACACACAGCACAAACTTTTATTGATAATATATCATGAAAGTTATTTTAAAACAATTCTTTGGTGTACATATAAATGTCTCACCATTAAAATAGATAGACAATGAATGAGTCGATAACATTCTTGCCACAGGAACCTGAGAACTAACACATGTACACATGCTCATAAACATCAAATAAGTATACAAAAGATTGAAATACAATTTGTATACCAATGAAGCAGATGTGCTTGTTTAATTTTGCATAAACAGTTGCTTCCTGGGGTCTAGAGAAAGGGCTCAGAGGTTAGGAGTAGTAACTGCTTTTGCAATGGATACTGATCTAGTTCCTTCAATCTGTAACACCAGTCTCAGGGAATCTGATGTCCTTCCTGGTCACCACAAGCACTGAATGCATATAGTACACAGACATGCATTCGGTCAAACCATCCATACACATTAAATGTAAATAAAAAGAATCACACCTTGGCTAAATATTTGATAATGCAGGACACTGAATATTTTCACCGCTTTTCAAAATTAATCAAATTTTGATTTGATAATTGTCAATGTTGAGAATGCCACTCTGTCTAAATATGTAATATGAAACAGCAGAAATGTGCTGAGGACCATTTCATTAATTGCTGGAAATTCTGCCTAATCCCAACTTAAAATTAATTTAATAGTTATTTTTATAAAACTCAAGCTAGCAGCTCAAACAGCAATTTTCGAAATCAAATATTCTAACATTAATCCCAATTCAAAGATATACTTATTTGATATTTGCATGGTGAGGAATGACAGTAAGAAAACAGTAAAAGTCTTTGTTTTCCATACTTAAACCATCATGTTTCATAAGAGAAAACTTTGAAAATACAGCGAAAAGACCCATTATAAGTCATAGCAAAGCAATGATGTTGACTCTGAGCTGAAGTGTTTCGAGGTCCGTTGGTGTTGAGTCACATAAGAGCAGGTTCTGTGTAATATGCACTTGTTTCAGGTTTAGCAACGAGGATGCAGCGAAGCTAGAGACAAGAGCTTCAAGAGACATCTGGGCTTAATTACATGCTTTACTGTTTAATTAATTATCGGTCATTGAATATTCAAAACCCTTTTACTCTGAGCAAGTTTTCCACAACGTCTGTGCTCTGTTATATGACTCCGCATGGCATTGTAATGCACAGTTTAGGAAGCTGGACCTTATAGGACTTGTTTCGATCCAGGAAAGAACAATGATCTAATGGCTCTGGTGCCAGAGTGCTGACAATCCTAAAGAGTTTAGAAGCATGGGAATCATTATTAGCCAATAGAATCATCCTTAATATATATTATATAGAAGGTTTTTACATTGGAAGACCTCTTGGATCCTATCTCACCTCATCCTGCAATGTTGGGATATACTTTTATTGTTTATTAGTTGATGAAGAAGGCATATTCTCAATTCATGTGGCCTCTGGAAATGGAACCTTGGCCCAGCTATACCCATCTTTCCTGGTGATACCAGCAACATTTTAGATAAAGCATTTCATTGAAGTGAGGCAAAGAAAGGGTAGTTTGTGGTAAGAACCAGCCTGGATAGGATTCATTTACAAACGGGGCTATTGAGATAGACTTGCACCCAGCAGTCATAGTCTAGTCAGCTTAGGGCACTCAGTGAGAGATGCTGGTATTGCTTGAGAAGTCACCCTGAGAGATCACAATTTAGAAATCCCTTCTACTGAGTTTCCAGAAAAAAAAAATACAGCATGCTTCGTGGAATTTGAACATTGAATCATTCATGAAATATATTGGACACACTTAGGCTAAAAATTGCATGAACTATGTGAAATTGAACTTTCACTGAGTAACCTGGCCTTCTACCACTGAGATAAATGCCCAACCTGGAGTCCTGTGCATTTCTTGCTGTTGTCGCTATTACTAAATGTTGTTATTCTGCCTTTAGGTATCTATAGTGGCCACAAGCGCTAAAAGGCAGACATGACTTCCTGTACAGCTGTCTACACAGAGCACTGATTCATTCTCTTGGGACACTTGAGATCAGTGTCAAAAGCTAGAAGGGTGGATTGCTTCAGGGAGTCTTGCTTTAGTTCTTGGCCCTGAGACTCCTAACACAGTCACTGATTCTTCTTTGGTCCCTTGGTCTAGTCTCACTGACCTCAAGTTGTTTTTTTTTTTTTTACTGTCCTGCATACTTTCTGTGTGAGACAAAGATAGAATCAAAGTTGGAGATTTCTTTGGACCAAATTATGGCTTTAAGTGTTGACTAATAGGAGAGAAAAGGATGTAGGGCAGATGACAGCATTGGTTCATCAGAATTCTTACTTTTTTTAGTGAAGGCAAAGCATTCTCAATAGCAGGCCCTGAAACTCTCCACCTTCTATTGTTTGAACTTGAATTTTGAGGAGACTAGAGTTTACATGTCTGTCTGTCTTATATTTACACTACACACCCCCCTCACTTGCTCACTCTCTTTCTCCCTCATTCAGAAGAAATGCTACTTTTTCAACTGATTTCATTTATAAATGGAATAGCCTCACATCTTTAAAATGGTTTCAGGGGATAAGATCAGTGGTATTTCCCAGAAATCATGTACAGAAATCTATGATAAAGACAAAGAAATCGCCAGTGTAAACAAATGTTCACGTTGGAGTTCTGTCATCAGAGGGCAGGCCTACATGCAGAAATAACTCAGTCACACACCCATCCTAAGGGTCAGAAAGCCTTGATGCTCAGGAGTTTGGAAAGAAAATGTTAATGATGAAGCTCCTGGTTGTTGGATGGACTGTTCTTTTCTCGGTGACATATGTTTGGTCATGGAGTCCAATCTGGACTTCGTGTGTGGTGACATTGAAAGGCAGCTTTGCTTAAGCCTCTCATAATTAAGAAGAAACAGGAGCTGGAGGCAAGAGCACATGAGTTTGGGAAATGCTACTTCATTCCACCTGTGCTTTTGTAAGGCTCTGAGCTAGTCCCATTCTTGGCATTGTTTGATTGACACATAAGATGCTTTGAGGGCAGCCTGGTATATGGATGAACTAGGAGCTCTGGGCTAACAAGGAGACATGGGGCTAAAGGAGGTCATGTCAACATGCTGTGTGTGAGAAATCCTCTGATGGAGGGCAGTGCAGGTGCTGCGGGGGCAGAGGGAGGACACTGTAGGTAAGAGTGGAAGACGAAGGGCACAACAGAAGTCTTCTCTGAGCTCAGGGCTCTCAGGCCAAACAGTTTCCCTGCACCTTTGGGGTCACAGAGTTTCTCAGAACAGCCCTAATTTCTGAGTGCTATTTCAGTATCAAATCCTGTGCTGAAAATCCAGCTCTCTGTGCCCTAGTTCTTCCATTCGTTTTATCCTTCCCCAGTATTAAAGAAAAACTTGAGCAGATAAAAAAGAATTTGAACAATACACTAGACAATGGAAATATCCTCCCTGCTCATGGATTGGAAGAATTAATATTGTGAAAATGGTCATTCTACCAAAAGCAATCTACAGATTCAATGTAATATTTATCAAAATTCTTATGTCAATCTTCAAAACTAGAAAAAAAGTAATAAAACTCATGAAACACAAAAGATTCCAGATAACCAAATCATCCTGAACAAGTCAGGATGCATCATCATACTGGTTTCAAGTTGTACTGCATAGCCACAGTAGCAGAAACAATATAATATTAACATAAAAATAGAAGTGTAGATCAACGGAGTAGAATAGACAACCCAGGTATGGAGCCATAGAGTTATAGCTACCTGAGTCTTGGCAAAAATACCAAATATGTATATTGAAGGAAATATGACCTCTTTAACAAATTATGCTGGGAAAATTGGATATCTACTCGTACAGAATGAAACAAGATCTCTGTCTCTCACCCTGTACAATAATCAATTCCAAATGGATTAAAGACATTAACGTAAGGCCAGAAGATCTGAAAGCATCTGAGGAAACACTTAAAAATATAGGCAAGAGAATTGTAGTCACTTAGAAAATTATGCCAACAGTAAGTCAAATGGGACCCATGTAGTTAAAAGCCTCTGTGGAACAAAAGAAAATTTCATTTTGGGTATCAACAGAGTATAAGTTCTTTGCTAATTTGATGTCTGATATAGCATCTAGGATATACAAAGAGCTCAAAACACTGTGATTTAAATAAAATATGGATTAATGAAGTGAACACAGTTCTCACATGAAATACAGATGATTAATGCATGTATGAGAAAAGGTTCAAAATCAGTCAGCTCAGAGACATGCAAATCAAAACTTCAATGACATTTCTTCTCACCCCGATCAAATTGAAAGCAAATATAACAAGTGCAGGTGAAGAGGTGGACAAAAGAAAACCCTTATTCCATGCTGGTGTGAAGGTAAAGTGGTCTAGCCAGTATGCTAATCAGTATGGTGAGAGAGTCTTCCAAAATGAAAAACAGGTCTCCCATATGACCCTCTGTTAGGGACTTACCTGAAAGACTCAAGTCAATAGATCAGAGAAACACTTTCCCAGCAATGTTAATTGCAGCTCTGTTTACAATGGCTAAATTAGGGAACCACCCTAAGTCTGTGTCAACAGAGGAGTGAATAAACAAAAGGGGATTTGTATGTGGAGGTTTTCAGCCGTAAAGAAGAACAAAGTTGCTTTCAGGAAAAATGCACTTAGCTGGAGGTTATCCTATTAAAGGAATCAGGCCTATGTTTTCGTTTGTGGATCTTGGGTTTTATAGAGGTACATAAAATTGTGTGTGTGTGTGTGTGTGTGTGTGTGTGTGTGTGTGAGAGAGAGAGAGAGAGAGAGAGAGAGAGAGAGAGAGAGAGAGAGAGAGAGAGAGAGAGAGATGAATGCAGAAGCAAAGCTAAGATAAAAAAGAGACTAACCAGAGGGAGGAAAGCAAGAAAGGGGAAGAGAGAACTCTGTTCAAAAGACATTATATATTTGCATTAAAATGTCCTTGTGAAACCCAGTACTATGTGCTATGAATATACACCAATGAAAATACAATTTGAAAATTAAACATATGCTATTATCATATCTATGAAAATAAAAACAGGAAATTATTTTTGGATCTGAATAAATTAGGATCCGACTAAAGACTGTACATTAAATGCATAATTATAACTCAGGAGAGATTTGTGGTCTATGGTTTCTGTCATTATTTAAGATAGTAGCAACAAGTTACCTGTCATTAAAATACCAGTTTGTTTGTAGAATATTGCATCATCTAGATTTCACTGATTGCATTCCCATGATATTATTTTTCATGCTTCTTTGACCTTGGATTTCCTGTAAATCGGTTATTGCCTAGATTATCCAGGTCACACTCTGATTTAACTGTTTTCTACAGGAGGATTTTAGGCATATTTTGTCGGGTGGTTCCTCTTCTGTCTGTTTGGTTTCATTCACATTGACCAAATCTATTGATTTAATTTGGGATTATAGAATTTAAAGTCTATTCTTTTTCTCATGTGCTAGCTGATATAATCCCATAAAGAGGATTTTGCCCTCATTAGCTATTAAGGTACAATTCTGGAGTCTGCTGATATATTCTTGTGTTTGTCCTGTATTGGATGTCTGCCAGTTTATAAGTGTAATAACCTACTTCTCCATTTCCATCTCCAAAATGTTTAGGAAATGTCCCAAGTGTATATATACTGCTCATGTAGACAAGATTCATGTGTTCTTGGAGTTCAGCCAGCAATCTGTGCTAGAATTCTAGTTTATATTTAGGATTATGATGGTGGCAAACAGCACTGTTTTAATTCTCAAGGTTAAGGAAGAGAGGAGATGGGACAGTATGTCAAAATAACCTTTCAGTAGGTTTGTTTGAATACAGAAAACTGAGTAAAGTTGGATCACATAGTGCTATATATATATCCAAAGAAATATACAGTGTAGCAATCAGTGCTTACTGTGGTTTGAATGTTCCCTCACTGTGAATTTAATTGCCACGATAACAGTACGAAAGGCAGGAACTTGAAGAGGTAGCTACCTTGGGCCCTCACGAACAGATCAATGGCAATAGTGTGTGGGTGTGCTTAGTTACTATTAGTTTGTCATAAGCTTGCCTCATGCTCATTGCCTTGCATGTGGTTGCTTGCCTTTCTGCCATATTGTGACACAGCATGAAGGCCTGGACAGCCATGGTTTCTTGCCTCTGGAAATCCTGATCTCAGGACTCATAATCTAAGAAAGCTCCTGTTGGGTGTAATTTATGCACTCTCAGGTGTTCTGCTACAATAATGTTAAATGTCATCGCCATCCTGTGTAAGGTGCTTTGTCTTTATAGAAACTTTCTATTATTACATTTAATTTGTAGGATTAATTTGTGTTGAATTTTGCAGTTACACTTTTTTTAGTCAGTAAATTTGTTTTATTTTCCTAGGTCATTAAATATTGGTATTATTTAAGAAAGTTTACAGTGATTATGTAGAATAAAAAATTCTAAAATGCAAAAAATAATATTTATAATACTAATTTAAGCCAACATGCAAGCTCAAATTTGACTTGTTTTTTTGCAAGAAGTCTGCATGTGACACATTTGAGAGATGCTGCTTCCTCCCTCCTGCTTCTACAGATTTTAGCTAACGGTTGTTTTGTTAATTGGTGGCTCTGGTACTGGTATCTGAAGTCAAATGGTGTGTGCTAGTGGGAACTCAGAAAAAGAGCTGCATCAGTGCTCTTCTGGATTTGAACATGGAGCTCCCATCTCCGTGCCTGACTTCTGCTGCTTGAGGCTAGACCTACATCATGATGCCCAAAAGCCCATTACTAAAACAAAATAAAAATTTTTATATAATTGCAGCTAGTGCAAATGTAATTGCCTGAGATGACAGCAATCACACGGCTTTGATGTGATGTATGCTATAATGTTCATCTTTATCCTTAATTGTAACATTAAACTACCAACTTAAAAGGATTTCTGGGTGAAATATTTCACATGGGAATCATACAAGCATTCCTCCAAATGTTTCTTGTTTCTTCGTTTCATTGTAATAATGTGAACCTTAATATCTCTGAAAATCAGTGCACCCAGCCTTGGTTGAACTTACTTTAATATAGTAAGTGATAGTCAAATTTGTGACCTTCTTTTCCTAAAAAAAAAAAAGATTTTAAAAGAAAGGAAATATTTTGATGTTAAGAGGATTTGACTAAGGGTCTCTTATACCAGACTTTCTTAATTGGGAAATAAAGCATGATTTTGCCCTCCAGGGGACATTATCAATCTCTAAAAGTTTTTTTTTTCTTTTTTTGGTTGTGTGTTGGTCACACCTAGTACGCACAGATCAGGAATCTTTATCAATACATTATATACAATATATTATATACCTATACATTAGGTAGTATAGCACCCCACTGCCACAACAGAGAATGAACCAGTCTGAAAGGCTGACGATGCTCAGCTGAGAAGTACTGTCCTAGGCTAGGGTTTTGCAATCTTTAGTGTGCCTGTGAATCATCCAGGGATCTTATTCAAATGAGGACTCAAATGTTAGGACTAGGGAGGGCCATAAGAGCCTCTCTTCTGACTAACCCCCATGCCGTGCAGGTACTGTTAACGTGAGGGCTCCGCTGTAAGTATTAATCTTCTCTGATTCTTGTCTGTCTTCTTACTCTGGGAGCGCATGCCTTGGCTGTCTCGTCGCCAATGGCTAAAGCTATTCCTGGCACAGTAAAGTTTTATAATGAATATTTTTGACAGCATGGGTGGGTAGATGGAGGATTGAAGGTATGAGTAAATATGCAGACAGACAAAAGCCTCAATTTCCCCATATCCACCCATCAAAGAACCTTAGAGGCACTTTACTGAAGAACATGGAATTTTCTCTCAAGAAACTCAGAAATTTGCCAAAATCCATCCCTGCAGCATGGCAGCCGTAAATGGGTTTAAAATAAAGGCAATGGAGGAGATGCTTATGTGGGTTTTGTTTCTCTGCCCTTCTGAAAACTGGGTGTGGACATGTGAAGAGAGGAGGGTGTGAGAACACGGTATGGCAAGCAGGCAGGTAAAGAATCATCAGGACTGCCAAGCCTGGGAGGGCAGATCTGCAAGATGTTCTTTTTAGATATGGCAAGGACATCCGAAGTTCCAGCGGGTTTTCAGCAGCTCTCGACAGTTTCAACTCGATCATCAGAAAGGATATTATACACATAAATGTCCCCCACACTGGCGATTCAGGTGTGGCCACTGGTAATTAGATACTTTATTCATTTTAAAGTAAATTAGTTTGGGTTACTAGATATCTGTGACTCCAGCATAAACCAGAGTTAGTAGCTTTCTTTTCTGTGTTCACAGTGAATAGTATAATCGCATTTGGGAAGTAATGTCCTCATAGAAACATTTCAGAGGCTGATTAAGATTCTGTAAATTTACTGGGACCTACAAAGGATTCAAACCCACTTTAAGGCAAGGTTAACTGAGAGTGAGATTTTTGTGTCCCTACATTATGTTACAGAAGCCCTTCAGAGAAACCCTCTCCTTGGACGTCTTTCAACAGAAACTAGACTTTTATATTGTGGGATGATTTAAGGATTCTTCTTTACTGAGTTGTTCACCTTGTTGTGGGATATTTGTACTCTGTGTGAAGAAATGTCACTGTGTTCTGTTTAATAAAGAACTGAATGGCCAATAGCTAGGCAGGAGAGATAGGTGGGATTCCTGGGGAGAGAGAGGAAGAGGAGGAGGAATCTAAGTACACGTCTTAATACCAGTGAGATGCTAACCAGACAGGGAAGGAGTCAGACATACAGAATGAAAGAAAGGTAAAAAGACACATGGTAAAGCCTAGATTAATAGAAGCAAGTTAGGTGAAGTTATAAGAGCTAGTGGGACAAGCCTTTTCATAATTAATACTAAGTCTCCATGTGAACTGGCGGTCCCAATGAAAAAGTAACGCTGCAGCACCTTACAGTTCTTACCATGGTGTTCAATATGTTCTGTCTATGAGCTGACTCTAAATTAACTTTGTAGATTTTCATTTTATTGTGTGCACAATTGAAAACAAACAGAAGGCAAATTAAGTATAGAAAGGGAATGTCCTCAACTAGATTCAGGATATCCGAACAAAAGCTACAGCTAATGTCATAGTGAGTCATACTTAATGGTCAAAAACTACACACCTTCTTCTAAGGCTTGGCAACAAGGCAAAGATACCCTCGCATACCAAATTTATTAGGTCATACAGTAAAGACACCAATTAAAGATGAAACATAGTAGCATTGGAGTCAACACAGAGAGGGAGGAAGAGAAAGGAAAGGGAGATGAGTGTAATGGGGAAGAAGGAAGAGAGAGGGCGAGGGGGGAGAGAGAAAGAAATCCATAAATTTAGTAAAATCTGTAAGATATATATGAGAAGAACCAAACTTCTGACAAGAAATCAAGAATATAAATAAGGGGAAAGATATTCCATATTTATAGATAGACGTGGATATTGTTTAAATATTAGTTCTTCCCAACTGGATCTTTAGAATCCGCAACTTCAACCATCCTCTTAGGAAATCATTGTGTGGAAATGACACTTTGCTGCTAAGGTTTATACACAAAGGCAAATGACGCCCAGTAGCAAAATCAGTATCAAAGGATGAAAGCTGCTGACCTCAAACACTATTGTAAGGGTGGGGGCATAGTGCAGAGGCAGCGTGCTTGCTTAGCGATTGCAAAGGCCCTAGGTTCCATTCACAGTATCCGGGTGGGGGCGGGGAATGAAGCCAAAAAGAAAACACAACCACAGCAACCAAGACAGTATCCTGGTGAGAGAAAAAATGAAACACACCAGAACAGAAACCCAGACAGTGGTGGTTGATTTCTGGGAGAGGGAAAGGGACTGGAGTGGGGTGAGACCCTGCCAAGAGGCACTTAAAATATAAGTTTTTATTTCTTTTATTTAAAAAAAAGAAACCTTCAACAAATAATGTAGTATGCAAGTTTTGTAGCTGGAAATTGTGCTTTTCACTATTTTTTTTTAATTAGTAGACTATTTTTGGAGTAGTTTTAAATTTACAGAAAGTTGTACAGAGATTATATTCTGCACAGTTTCCTAATAATTAACATCTTGCTGTGATGTGGCGTATTTGCTATGGCAGACCGACTGACAATTGTATATTGTTAATTTTATCCATAAGTTATAGTAGTGCTCTTTTTGTTTTTAAGTTCTTTGACCTTTGACAGATGTGGAATGTCACCTATCCATATTACACTATACTATAATAATATTTATTAAACACAGGTGTTACATCTATTTATCTAATCCTTCCTCCTTCTGAAATCATGGCAACATCTGACCTCTTTACGACACCTTGTCTTTTCCAAGTATCAATAGCCTCTGCAGTCTGTAGGCTTTCACACTGGCAGCTTCACTGAAATACATGCACTTCTCTCCATGTCTTCCTTTTTTCTTTCTAAACATTGAACTTATAAAGTAGACACACTAAGAGGGTAATAACTCATACAATAGGGACAGCAATATAACACAATAAAATCACTTCTGGAACTTTATGTATGGTCTTTTCAGAACATGGCTGGGCTGCTGATATCTTAAACTACAGAAAATAGAACCTTGAATGGGGGAGACTGCCATCACAGGTTAGGCTTTTAAGACTGAATGGCAGATGCCAAACTTGGAGGGATTCAGCTTACAGATGTATACAGCTGTGCCAATAAAATGACTCTTTTGAATTTCATGACTGTGTTTTAAAAACTGAAATATTTGGGACCATCCCATGAACCTTCTTTGTTGTTGTTTCGGTGAGACAGCTCGACCCCACTCCAGTTCTTCACTTTCCCTGAAGCCAGGTTTCCCTTCTGATCTTGTCTGGGGAGACAGTTCCATGGGTAGATCACTTGCCAAGCAAGTATGAGATCCTGAATTTGAATCCCCAGAATAAAGAAGTATGCTATAGAAGGCATATGTAATCAACACTCCAACAGAGAGATAGCAGTAAGGGGGGACAATCCCTAGACACTCATAGGCCATCTCTCTACCCAACACTCCTGAGTCCCAGTTCTCTTGCCCACATCTCTTCTACCTATGATCATAGACCAAGTCCCAGTTGTGGAAGGGAGGAAGGAAGAAAAAAGGGAAGACTTCATGGAGGAAGTGATAGAGACAGAGGGAAGGACCTTCTAGTGGGAGATGATGCTACAAATACACTCATTTTTCTCTTTCATTGCATCTTGTCTTTGGGCCATGCATTATGCCCTGAGTAACAGTAACTTTGTGCTTTAATATACAAAGGCTCAAACACCAGAGACTGGCAAACAAAGCTATCCTCTGACGCCCGAAGGCTTATTTCTTCTTATCACTGAATAATTTCCCATTGCTAGCTTGCACCCATTTCCACATTGAAAGACATCATGGTGGTTCCCAAGCATTAGCAGTTGGGAACAAAGCATGTATTGGACACCTAGAAGTAAGACATGTCCTGAGAAGCTAGTTAAGAGCCATTGGCCTGTAGGTCAGTTACAGTCAGAATCTTGCTCCTTCCTTGTTCTCATTTCTTTCTCTATACTTCTCTATACTTTCTCTATACTATGGTGATTTAGAGTCCTTTATGTACTCGTCTCTTCTAGATCACATATTTCCTGCATGCAATTATTATTTTTGTTTGTTTCTATGTATGTTATTTAGTTACCATATTGTGCCTTGAATCTAGGGTCTCAAATACAGCTAAGCAAGTACCCTATGACAGACAGTGCTATATCCCCAGTCCCTTGTTTGCTTGTTTACAGTTTGGGACAGGATCTCACTAAGTTGACCAAGCTGGCACCTAATTCACACTTTGGATGAACTCAGCTTTGAACTTTCAGTCCTCTAGCTTCAGCTCCCAAGTAAGGGAATTTACCAACTGGCCAAATGGTACATTGCTTTCTTTTTGTTTTTGTGCTGGTTAGTTTTTGTCAACTTGACACAAGCCTAGACATACTTAGGATGAGGAAATCTCATCTAAGGAGTTGTTTCCATTAGATCAGCCTATAGGCATTGGCCTGTAGGTCTGGGAAGATATGTAAATTATATTCAGAGCACAGAAGCTTGAACATTTCTGGTGTTGGGTAGAGCTATTTGAAACCCACTAAAATTTTCCAAGGTAAGCATCATACAATAAGATTAGTATATTTAAATGTCTCTTTATCACTATTTACACTATGCAGAAAAGAGTATATTGTCTTTATTTTCCCAAGAATTATCAGGGTTGAGTAATCTAAAATGAATTACTCAATAATATTTGGAAACATTGGAGTTTGATCCTAAGATCAGATTAGGTAGCTATTATAATTTATTGTGTAATTCTTCCTGTTACTTTTTAAATACTTTGGGGTGTGTGTGTGTGTGTGTGCACACGTGCCACATGCATGTGTAGATACTGGAGGTCAACTGGCGGGAGTCAGTTCTTTCTGTCTACTATGTGGATACCAGGAATCAAATTCAGGCTTGGCAACAGGCGCCTCTAGCTGCTGACTAGTCTCTCCAGCCCCTTCTTCCTATTCTTCTTAAAAAGTTTTTAATTCTACATTATTTTTGGTTTTAATTGAAAATTGTATATATTTGTGAAGAACATGTTTTGATCTTGTAAACATTGCATAAAAGTCAAATCAGTGGGTTTTTGTACATCTACCACCTCATGTATTTATTATTCTTTGTAGCACAATATTCAAATATTGTTTTGCTATTTTGAAGTTTAAGATAGTATTGTTCAGTTTATTTTCCCTCTGTGCAGTACACTCTCAGAAATTATTCTTCTTATATAGAAGTAACTTTGTGTTCACAGACAAGTTTTCTATCCAACTTCATCCCTCTTCCCTTCCTTCTAGAGCCTTTCATAGCCTCTATGCTACTCTCTACAGCTATTAGGTCAACTCTGCTGGACTGCACAGTAAGTGGAGTCATGTGGCATTTGTCTTTCTGCATCTATCTTGTTCCTTGAATCATGAAATCTTGTGTCTTCATCTATGTTGTGGCAAATGACTGGATTATTTTTTCTAGTTGGATAGTATTTCACTGTGTATATGTGTATAAACATTTTTATTTGTCATTTCATTTATTTATCTATATATGTGTGCCAGTTTGTGCACATGAATACAAATGCCCATAGAGACCAGAAGAGAGAGTCTAGAACTGCAAGTATAGGTGGTTATGAGCTGCCTCTTATGGGTTCTGGGAATTGAACTCTGGTCCTCTAAAAGAGCATCAAACACCCTTTACAGCTGAGGCATCTCCAGCCCCTTCTTTATCCATTCATATATTGAAGGATACTTAGCCTGACTCCATGTATTAGTTACTGTGAACAGGGCAGCAGCCAATATAAGAGTGAAGATGTCTCTTTGACACACTTCTTTTTATTTGTACTTTATTTTATTATTTATATTTTACTTTATTTCATTTCATTTGAATACACACACATACATATATATATATACATATATATCATGGGATTACTGGATCATACATAAAGCCACATAGCTTTCTACGATGGCCTTACTAATTTACATTTTTGTCAACAGTACATAAGAGTTCCCCCTTAGGTCCCTCTCCTTTGTCAGGATGCTACCTTTCCCTTGTACCTTGCTCACCTTGGGTCACTCATTCACTTTACAATAATCTCTTTTCCTACATATCCTTCTCTGATAGAAATGTGTCCCCATTTTAGGTGTGCCAGCATCTTAATTTTCACATAACTTCTGGCCAACCTATTAGTAAGGAATGCAGTTCTTCAATATTGCTGTTTTCCTCCTTTCTGGTTTCAGCAGGAGCTGTGTCAATTATCCAGCAGGCGCTTGGGGCCCCTGAGATGCTATTGTGCAATACAAGCAGTGGTTAGGCTAGTTCTCCCAATTCTTTGAGCTATAATGCTGACCTGCAACAGTTTTTGCTCTTTTGTATTTATTCCTATAGCTTCAGTTCATCTATGGCTCAATCTCTTTCTTGAGGCACTGCACATTAGGAACTGGTTTATCTCCTTAGGACCTCTAGCACACAATTAAATATCATTGCTATAAGTATTTTTTTTGTCTTCTATCTGTCTTGATGTCCTAAAAGAGAGGTTATATGACCCACAAAGCAGGTAGCACATGGCTCAGGATAGTAGCTTGGTAGGTGGGAGGCAGGATGTTCAAAAGGGTGTGTTCCTTGGCCTTAAATACCCTGTGACCCAATCTGAAACTTAACTGCTTGACTTCATGATGAAAAGATAAGCACATAGGCTTAGCATCAAAGCAGCAGGAGGAGGCCGTGTTAGATACAGGGTAGTCAGCATCTGTTTTTCCTTTTGCGATCTGGAACCATCATACATTCTAGAGAGAAGACAATTGACTTGGACCTAACATTGAGCAGAGGTCTAAGGTAAGGATAATTTAAGAAAATGCCTTCAAAACAGTTCACATTGGGGAGGTAAAATGCTGACATGGAATGATGGGGGATCAAGAAATTTCCATATGCCTGTATCATTTTCAAATGAGGCAAAGAGCAAAGTAACGTTCAAGAAATAGCTGATGCTTTTTTAGTAAATTAGAAGTTACAAATGTCCTGAAATATGAATCACTAATTAAGTCACAAGTAGTTTTTTGGTTGTGGCTCAAGATAAAATTGTAGTTTATGTTCTTTCTCATAATAATACTCACTTTCTATTGAAATAGGTGTGATTCTACCAAGAAGATTGTTAATCTCTTACTCTTGGCTGAGTGTCTCTTCTCTATTTACAGGGCAGGTCTGTGGTTTGTGTGGTTTTAACACGGCTTTATAATATGACGCTGCCTCTTAAGTACTAGAGTTTAAAAACATATATATTTTTGGTGCTGAGTAAGTGTGTGTGTGTGTGTGTTGTAGTCAATAAAAATGAACACACTGGGATATAAGAAGGCTTTTGTTTTTGTTTTTGCTTTTGCTTACTTCTCTTCCTCCTCTTCTTCCTTCTCCTCTTCCTTTTCTTCTTCTGCCAAAAGAATAATATTTGATGTTATTTGGAGTGACAGGTTCTCTTTGGGTGGGAGAAGAATCTGAATTGCTTTAGAATGAACCATATCTGGAGAGCAGTGATTGAAATTTCAGATAGAATCAGTGAAGATCAGGGCAAAGGGTCTTTTTATTTTCTACTCTAGTAATTTCCCTGATGATTACTACTGGCTGCCTGGTGAATTCTACATTGCAAGTGAGGATGGAGGCCCCATATTTTTCCTCAAAAATCATGCCTGTTTGTGGGTTTAGAACTTCCCAGGCTTTTCTACTGGACTTGGTGTTTATAAGAAATAAGTGACGTCTATTATCTGATCCAGTATCTGTAGATCAGGAAACAGCAGATAGTTCAATGGATAATGATTTCTATAAGGTAAGAGACAAGTGGTATATTTGAGGATGTGGGCAATTTTTCTCTCCACCATGAAAATGAAGTGAAATTATTGCCAATTTAATTGCTAGGAAAGACTGTCTACTGGGTCCTTTCTCCAGGCCTATATTATGATTGTTATGTCTTTATTTTGCCGAGTCTTTTAAAAACAGCAGCGTCAGAACCATCCAATTGTTTTAGGTTAAAAGGACAGTGGCGCTATAACTGAATTAGGAAGTTTCTTTTCCCACTGTGATCATCTGATATCTGTTAAGAACATTCTGTGACTCCAGGTTTATTACATTCCAGTACGTGTGCTAAGACGCACACGCCCATTCACTGTCGTCATGGGGGTGGGTCCAGAAGACTCCATAACTAGAGTCAAACATTCAGGAAGACCTAGATTTTAGTTACATGTTAACTATGACTAGGTTACTTGTATGTTAGGTAATTCTAAAACTTAAAAGCAAATACAGTATTTGTAAAGGTAACATACATATTTCCATTAACACAAGTATGGAATGTGTGATGTACACAGTTCAGTTAAAGATTGTTTTTTTACTCTATGTTTGCACAGGTAAAAATTACTTGTCAACTTTATAAGTCTGTTTGGATTGCATAACCAAACTGCAATATAAATATCCCTCCACACCATATGAACGGATGGCATGTAATAATAAATCATAAGGACTCTGTAGCCATCAGTATTTATCGTGTCTCATCTCCTCTCTAAGCTGCTCCTGTGCCGAGGGCTCAGCTCACAAGTCACCTCCTGTGGTCTGTCTTGATTTCTTCCCCATGTGTCTGTGGTCTCCCCTGGTCAAATCTGATGTTTATTACCTGGAAGGAATCCACAGCATTTCATTTCCTGTAGAAACAAAAGCACGACTTCTCCTCCAAGGCAACACATTTTCCATTCTGAGCTTTCATTCAGAAGCCAAGATAACTCCAAAGTATATAGACATATAGACTGGTTTAATTCAACAATCCCTTCCACAGTCCCATGATTCTCAGCAGTGCTGTCTGTCCATTAGCATTCGAATAATAATTCAAAATTAACAAAGCTGCATATAAGGTCCAAACTCCCTGTGTTATAATATTTCCCATCCTTATGTGGCTTACTTACTTAACTTATTCTTTTTTAATTACTTCTCTCTTTTAAGACTTTACTATTTTTAAATTATTTATTTTTATGACTATCTATACTCCTTTCCATTTCTTAAGCCTATGCACATTGTTAGACATACTGTTATTTGTTTAGAGGATTTTTTTTACTTCTGAAACTGCTGTATTGTGTGTCTGTAACCTTTTCTGTCGGCATGAGCAAAATCTTAAGCTGCCAAGCAGGTTAGATCATGGCGTGCTGGCAGGCAGTGGCCAAGGACTAGGAAGCCACATATGGCTCCATTTTTATGTGTTTGGAACCTTTTTTTTTTAAACCTTTTCAGGTCTTATGTGGAAATACATGTACACATTAGATGCCATTTATAGTGAATCTTTCTCTGTCCCTCCAGCCACCTCCTAAATATCCACATGGAGACTTATTTTAATCATGAAATCTTGCCTGGCTTGTTTCTAATGAGTTCTCATAACATAAATCAACCCATTTCTACTAATTTGTGTGGTGCCCCATGGCTAATGGCTTGTTACCTCATCTCTTACACAATCTACTTCCTCCAGGTCTCCTCATGATGCCACGCTTCTTCTTCCCAGCACCCTCTGTGCCTGGAAATCCTGCCTAACTATTGGTCATTCAGCTTTTTATTAAATCAACCAGAGTGACACATCTTCACAGTGTACAAAAGGATTATTCCACAACAGAATAGAGATGTTTTGTGATAAGATGATTTTGTTGGTAAGAAGAGCTGAGTGATTCCTGTCAATTTACAGCTTGGCAGTATTTAGGACATTTTCCAGGGTTAGCAGGAAATGGCAGCATACATCTACTGCTTCCACTTTTGAGGAATTTATTTAAATACCACAGAAGATCCCAGTAACCCTCCATGACACTTAGGATCTAAACGCTTAAAATTACAAAAAGAAGGGCTGGAGAGATGGCTCAGGGGTTAAAAGCTGCTCTTCCTGAGGTCCTGAGTTCAGTTTCCAGCAACCATCTGGTGGCTCACAGCCATCTCTAGTGGAATCTGATGCCCTCTTCTGGCATAAAGTTATATATGTAGTTAGACCACTAAGATAGATAAAATAAATAAATAAACCTTAATTTTAAAAAAAAGAATTTCCAAAAGAATTATGTAGATGCTGCTTCTTGGTTTTCTGTAGTCAGTATTCAAGTAGAGATATTCATGTTATATTTGTAATTTTTATTTATTTATTTTTATTTCTGAGATAATTTTATAATTCCAGCATTTCTCTTTTCCGTTTGCTCCCTCTAAACCCTTCCACACACCCCCACTCTCCTTCTAATTCATTGCCTCTTTTTCACGAATTGCCATTCATGCATATATGTATATGTTTGTGCATATATATTGCTAACTAATACCCGTCCAGCCGGTGTAATGTTTCTTGTGTGTTTTATCTCAGGGCTAGTCATTTGTCACTGAACAATCAGTCCGTGTGCACTTCCCTGGGGAAGTCCACCTTTCCTGTGCCCAGCTTTCCTCGGTGGCCCACAGTTCTTTGTGCAGGATTGAGGCTTCAGGGACTCTTCCCGTCCACTTTTGCATGTCCATTGGTGTCATCCTTGTTCACTTCACCTTTGGGCAGTCTTTTATCCTTTCTTACTTACTTTTTCTCTTTCCCTTTTCATAGTCTGCATCTCCTTCTTCTAAAAACGTTTAAAAATGGTTTTGATATTATTAGGTTTGTGTTACTTTTATTTGTCCAGTGCTTCTCAACCTTCCTAATGCTGTGTAGTGATCCCAAACCTTAAAATTATTTCTCTGCTACTTCATAACTGTAATTTTGCTACAGTTATGAATAATAATGTAAATATCTGATATGCAACCCATGTGAATGAGTCACTTGACCCACAGATTGAGAACCACTGCTCTAGTGGTTTGAAATAGATGGTAGCATACGTTGTTTGATAGTAGCGTGGTGTAGTAGGAAGCTGTTAGCTCCAACTTCTTATTGGCTAACTCTTACATCTTAATTTAACCCATTTCTATTAATCTGTGTATCGCCACGTGGCTATGGCTTACTGGCAAGGTTCCGTCCAGTGTCTGTCTCCGACTCCTGACTCCACCTTCTTTCTCCCAGCATTCAGTTTAGTTTCCCTCCTCTCCAAGCTCTGTTCTGCCCTACTATAGGCCCAACGCAGTTTCTTTAATTAATCGATGGTAATCACAGCATACAGAGGGGAATCCCACATCAGCGTGGGGTAATTGTTTAGAAATGAGTACTGTTATTGATCCAATTTTACAAGGATGGAAACCAGACATTCACAGGTTAAGTGGCTTACCAAAAACCACATAGTAAGTTATAAAGTTGATAGTTAGACCTACTTAGTACTGAATACAACCCCTTCCCACACTTAAATTTTTTTAATTTAAAAATTACTTTTATCATTGGGGTAGTAGGATGTATGGGAGACGTGCCATGGAGCATCTGTGTGTCAGAGGACTGCTTTGTGGAAGCAGGGCTCCCCTGCCACCTTTAAAACATGGTTTCTAGGACCCAACTCATGTCGTCAGGCTTGTGTGGCATGCGCCTAAGCCATAGTCCTGCTCGCTCCTCATTTTCATCCTATTCTTCTCACTAAATATATCACTTGTTATTTGAAAACTGTATTTTTGATACCTAACTACTTTAAGCATCCTCTTAATTCTTGATATATGTATTGTTTTTATTTGATAATAGATTTCAAAAATTTTAGTTTTAATCCAGAATCAAAAGATTCTGGAAACTCATACAAGAAAGTTTCCTATATTAAGAAATAACGAAGTGTTTTAAGATCCTTAAACCATATGAAATTCTTTTTCAGAAAAGTTTTTAAAAATGTATAGGCTGAGTGTATTTCTGAATTCCTTACAAAATTATTTTGCAATCTCTTATGATTGTCTAAATCAGACAAAGGTGAAATCAACAACACTGGCTGGGATTAGTTGCTCAATGAGAGCTTCTCAAAGCCAAAATGTCATGTGTCATTAAGGTCTACCCATTCTTAGTAATAAACAAGTACAGTTCAGATGTTCCAAACATGGTAAGTAAAGTATATGCTCCAAACCATAGCAGAGAGTGGAGGTTAGGCCAGAACCTCTACTTAGAGATGTGTAATGTAGTCTGACTCTTGGAAGGTTTGGATGCCTCAAGGATGCATGAGATGAGCTTCTGGGATCTTTTTTTTTTTCAGTTTTATTTCTTTATAACTAGTAAGTATGTCTTTGTGTCCTTTCTTTGTGTCATTAAATTAACTGGATCTTGTAGTTCTTTTAATTTCTGGTGTGTGTGTGTGTGTGTGTGTGTCTGTATTTTTCACAGCAATGAGAAAGTTATATCCATATATGCACACACATGTGTATATATATGTATATATATTCTGTCATTTCTTTTCCTTTAGTGAACACTAATAGAGACTACATTATTATATTTTTATATATACCTTGCTCTCATTCTCCATACCACAGACAGATGCGCACACACCTGCACACACACTACCTCACTCCTGAAAGCAGTTTTGAAGTTGTGTCTCACTGTAACTGAAACTGGCGTCAAACTTAAGATCCCGCTGCCTCAGTCTCTGAGTACTGGGATACCCAGTGAATATCATCATACCAACTCAGTCATTTTAACTTCTAAATGGTGCAGGATATGAGGACATGTTCTACACATTAAAGAAAGGCTTAGGAAGCTTTTTTTTTTCAATTTCAATGTCTGAATAACAATATTTGGCAGACTTTTGAAGTGTTCTGGATGTTTTTCAGGATTTCTTTTAAAACAATCAATAGTACCTGCATCAAAGGATAAGGTAGAAAAATAGTCGAAAAGATTCCTGGCATCAACCCCAGGTCTCTACATGTGCTCCACACTCTGCACATATACACATGAAAAGAAAAAGCAGACACTATCAAAACCTTCCAAAATGCTAAAATGATAATAATAACAACAAGAAGAAGAACAATAATAATAACAACAATAATAAAAGGGAATTTTCTTTTTTAAAATTATTTTTATTGGGCTATATATGTTTCTCCGGTCCCCTCGCTCTTTGTTCCTCCCATTCTACAGTCTCCCATGATTCCCATGCTTTCAATTTCCTCAGGAAATCTTGTCTTTTTCTACTTCCCATGTCTCTCTTAAGGTCCTCATTGTTGTCTTGGTTCTCTGGGATTGTGAATTGCAGGCTGGTTTTTCTTTGCTTTATGTCTAAAAGCGACTTATGAGTGAGTACATACGATATTTGTCTTTCTGGGTCTGGGTTACCTCACTCAATCTGATGTTTTCTAGATCCACCCATTTCCCTGAAAATTTCAAGATGTCATCATTTTTTCTGATGTGTAGTGAAAAAGGATGCTTAAAAGAAATCCCACAGTGGCTCAGAATGAGAATAATAGAGAGTTATTTATTTAGGGGTAGACTCACAAATCAAAATCCTCGGCTGGAAGGAGAACAACAACCGCCCACAGCTGGAAAAGAGCGGGCATGCACTTTGCATGAGCATAAATAGCATAAGAGGCCACGCCCAAGTGGGCGGGTAACTTAAAGGCTACTGGAGGTAGGAATTCCTACAGCAGTGTAGAACTCCGTTGTGCAAATGTAACCACAACTTCTTCATCCATTCTTCAGTCAAGGGGCATTTAGGTTGTTTCCGGGTTCTGGCTATGTCAAACAAAGCTGCTGTGAACATAGTTGAGCACATGTCCTTGTGGCACAATTGAGCATTCTTTGAGTATATAACCAAAAGTGGTATTGCTGGATCTTGAGGTAGGTTGTTTCCTAATTTTCTGAGAAATCGCCATACTGATTTCCAAAGGGGCTGTACCAGTTTGCACTCCCACCAGCAATGCTCCCTTTAACCCACATCCTCTCCAGCATAAGTTGTCATCAGTGGTTTTGATCTTGGCCATTCTTACAGGTGTAAGATGGAATCTCAGAGTTGTTTTAATTTGCATTTCTCTGATGGCTAAGGAGGTTGAACATTTCCTTAACTCTCTTTCAGCCATTTTAGATTCATTGAGAGTTCTCTGTTTGGGTCTGTGCTCCATGTTTTATTGGATTATTTGTTCTTTCGATGACCAATTTCTTGAGTTCTTTGTATATTTTGGAGATCAGCCCTCTGTCCGATGTGGGGGTGGTGAAGATTCTTTCCCATTCTGTTTTGTCTTGTTGACCATTTCCTTTGCTTTACAGAAGCTTTTCAGTTTCAGGAGGTCCCATTTATTAATTGTTTCTCTCAGTGTCTGTGCTGCTGGGGTTATATTTAGGAAGTGGTCTCCTCTGTCAATGTGTTCAAGTGTACTTCACACTTTCCCTTCTATGAGCTTCAGTGTGGTTGAATTTATGTTGAGGTCTTTGATCCATTTAGACTTGAGTTTTGTGCATGGTGATAGATATGAATCTATTTTCATTCTTCTACTTGTTGATACCCAGTTATGACAGCACCATTTGTTGAATATGCTTTCTTTTTTCCATTTTATATTTTTTGCTTCTTTGTCAAAAGTCAGGTGTTTGTAGGTATGTGGATTGATATCCAGGTCTTCTATTTGGTTTCATTGGTGCTTCTGTCTATTTTTATGCCAGAACAGGCTGTTTTCAGTACTGTAGCTCTGTAGTAAAGTTTGAAGTCAGGAATTATGATTCCTCCAGAAGTTCTTTTATTGTACAGGATTGTTTTGGCTATCCTGGGTTTTTGGATTTTCCAAATGAAGTTCAGTATTGTTATTTCGAGAACTGTGAAGAATTTTTCTGGGGTTTTGATGGGCATTTCATTGAATCTGTAGATTGCTTTTGGTAAGATTGCCATTTTACTATGTTAATTCTACCTACCCAAGAGCATAGATGATCTTTCCACTTTCTTGTGTCTTCTTCAATTTCTTTCTTCAAAGATTTAAAGTTCTTGTCATACAAGTCTTCCACTTGTTTGGTTAGAGTTACTCCAAGATATTTTAAGCTATTTGTGGCTATTGTGAAGGGTGATGTTTCTCTGATTTCTTTCTCAGCCCATTTATCATCTGTGTAAAGGAGAGCTACTGATTTTTTTTTTTTAGTTAATCTTGTATCCTGCTACATTACTGAAAGTGTTTATGAGTTGTAGAAGTTTCTTGGAAGAATTTTTGGGGTCACTTATGTAAACTATCATATCATCAGCAAATAGTGAGAGTTTGACTTCTTTTCTGATTTGTATCCCCTTGATCTCCTTTTGTTGTCTTATTGCTCTAGCTAGATCCTCAATAGAGAGAGTGGGCAACCTTGTCTTATTCCTGATTTCAATGGGATTGCTTTGAGTTTCTCTCTATTTAGTTTGATGTTGGCTGTTGGCTTGCTGTATATTGCCTTTATTATGTTTAGGTATGTTCCTTGAATCCCTGCTGTCTCCAAGACCTTTATCATGAAGGGATGTTGTATTTTCTCAAAGGTTTTTTTCAGCATCTATTGCGATGATCATTTTTTTTTAGTTTATTTATATGATGGAGTACATTGATAGATTTTTGTATGTTGAACCATCCTTGCATCTCTGGGATGAAGTGGACTTGATCATGATAGATGATTTTTCTGATGTGTTCTTGGATTTGGTTTGCCAGTGTTTTATTGAGTATTTTCGCATCAGTGTTCATGACTAAGATTGGTCCATAATTCTCTTTCTTGGTAATGTCTTTGTGTTGTTTGGGTATTATTAGGGTACCCAATAGGGTAGCCTCATAAAAAAAAGTTTGGCAACTTTCCTTCTGTTTCTATTGTGTGGAACAATTTGAGGAGTATTGGTATTAGTTCTTCTTTGAAAATCTTGTAGAATTCTGTGCTGAAACCATCTGGTCCTGTGCTTTTTTTGCTTGGGAGACTTTTGATGACTGTTTCTATTTCTCTTGCAGTTATAGGTCTATTTAATTTGCTTATCTGGTCTTGATTTAATTTTGGTAAGTGGTATTTTTCCAGAAATTTGTCCATTTCCTTTAAGTTTTCCAATTTTGTGGAGTACAGATTTTTGAAGTATGACCTGATAATTCTTTGGATTTCTTCCGTGTCTGTTGTTATACCCCCTTTTTGTTTCTGATTTTGTTAATTTGGATATTCTCTCTCTGCCTTTTGGTTAGTTTGGATAAGATTTGTCTATTTGGGTGATTTTCTCGAAGAACCAATTCTTTGTCTCATTGATCCTTTGTATTGTTTTCTTTATTTCTATTTTGTTGATTTCAACTCTCAATTTGATTATTTCCTGTTATCTAGTCCTCCTGGGGGAGTTTACTTCTTTTTGTTCTAGAGTTTTCTGGTGTTCTGTTAATTCATTAGTGTGGGATTTTTCCAGCTTTTTTATGTAGGCATTTAGTGCTATGAACATTCCTCTTAACAGTGCTTTCATTGTGACCCATAAATTTGGGTATGTTGTGTGGTCATTTTTATTGAATTTTAGGAAGTCTTTAATTTTTCCCTTTATTTCTTCCTTGACTTATTGGTGATTCAGGTGAGCACTGCTTAATTTCCATGTGTTTGTGAGCTTTCTGAAATTAGTGTTTCTGTTGAATTTCAATTTGAAGCCGTGGTGATCAGATAAGATACATGGAATTATTCCAATTTTTTTGTATCTGTTGAGGTTTTCTTTGTTACCGAGTATCTGGTCAATTTTTGAGAAGGTTCCATGAGGTGCTGAGAAGGAAGTATATTCCTTTATGTTTGGATGGGATATTCTATAGATGGCTGTTAAGTCCATTTGAGTCATAACATCTCTTAGCCCCCTTATTTCTCTGTTATGTTTCTGCCTGGCAGATGTGTCCAGTGGTAAGAGTGGGGTGCTGAAGTCTGCTACAAATAATGTGTGGGGTTTAATGTGTGATTTAGCTTTTGTAGTGTTTCTTTTACATATCAGCGTGCCCTTGTTTGTGGGGAATAGATGTTCAGTATTGAGATTTCCTCTTGATGGGTTTTTCCTGTGGCAAATATGAAATGTCCTTTTTGTCTCTTTTGATTAATTTTAGTTTGAAGTCTATTTTGTTAGGTATTAGGATAGCTACACCAGCTTGTTTCTTAGGTCCATTTGATTGGAAAAATTTTTCCCAACCTTTTACTCTGAGGTGATATCTGTCTTTGAGGTTGAAGTGTGTTTCTTGTATGCAGCAGAAGGATGGATTCTGTTTGTGTTTCCAATTGGTTAGCCTGTGTCTTTTTATAGGTGATTTGAGTCCATGCATATTAAGGGATATTAATGACCAGTGATTGCTAGTTCCTGGGTTTTTTTTTTTTTTTAGTTTTTGTTGTTGGTGATATTACTGTGTGTGTTTTTCCCATCTTTGGGATTTGCTACTGTGAGATCATCTATTGTCTGTGTTTTTGTGAATGTAACTAACTTCCTTGGGTTGGAGTTTTCCTTCTAATACTTTGGGTAGGGCTGGGTTTATGGTATTGGTTAAATTTGGTTCTGTCATGGAATATCTAGTTTTGGCCATCTATGGTGATTGAAGGTTTTGCTGGCTATAGTAGTCTGGGGCAGAATCCGTGTTCTCTTAATGTCTTAATGTCTGCATAACGCATGACAAGGACCTACTGGCTTTCATTTTTTCCATTGAAAAGTCAGGTGCAATTCTGATAGGTCTGCCTTTACATGTTACTTGGCATTTTTTCTTTTCAGCTCTTAATATTCTTTCTTTATCCTGTATGTTTAGTGTTTTGATTATTATGTGGCGAGGAGACTTTTTATCCCATCTTTTTAGTCTTCTGTAAACTTCTTGTATCTTCATTTGCATATCTTTCTTTAGGTTGGGAAAGTTTTCTTCTGTGATTTTGTTGAATATATTTTCTGTGCTTTTGAATTGGGCTTCTTTTTCTTCTTCTATCCCTATTATTCCTAGGTTTGGTCTTTTCGTGGTGTCCCATATTTCTGGATATTTTGAGTTAAGCTTTTGTTACATTTAATATTTTTTTTGCCAATGAGTCTATTTCCTCTATTGTATCTTCAGCGCTTGAGATTTTCTCTTCCATCTCTTGTATTCTGCTGCTTATGCTTGCTTTTGTGGTTCCTGATCATTTTTCCATATTTTCCATTTCCAGAATTCCCTCAGTTTGTGTTTTCTTTATTGTCTCTCTTTTGGTTTTCAAGTCTTGAATAGTTTCTTTCATCTGTTTGATTGCTTTTTCCTGGTTTTCTTTAAGGGATTTGTTGATTTCTTCCAATTTTTTTTGTTTATCTTTTCCACCATTTCTTTGAGGAAATGTTTCATTCCCTCTTTAAGGGCCTCTAACATTCTTCTACATTTATTTTTTAGGCCATTTTTTTCTGCTTCATTTATATTGGGTTGTTCAAGTCTTGCCATTGTAGAGTCACTAGTTTTTGTTGGTGTCATGTTGCTCTTTGTGTCTTTGAATGTGTTCTTACCTTTTCTGCTCTTCTTTTCCTCTGATTGGTGTAGTTGGGGTTGTGTCTCTGGTGATCAATCTTCTAGATGCCAGTGGATCCAAGGCTCAGATGTTTGCTCCTCATGGTGTAGCTGGAGCCACAGTTCCAGTCACCCTGGAGGTTGCTTGGCATTCCTGGAGGTCGCTCGGCATTCCTGGAGGTCACTCAGCACTCATGGGTGTCATTCTGCAATCTTGGAGGTCTTTTAGGCCTGCTCCTACAGAGGTTGCTTGCTGGGGCCTGCTCCAGTGGCAGGCCTGCTCCAACAGAGGTCGTTGGCTTGGGTCAAGCTTCTGGGGTCTTGATTGAAGATATAGGATGCAGTATTTGGGTAGGCTTCACAGTTTCCTTTAGGTCGTCACTTTAAATAAAAAGGCAATAATCCAAACTAGGAATCCCAGTACTTACCTAAGTAAAAAAGGTTTCTAGTCTCCTAGACTAGGAATATTGTGAAATCCTCTTTTGTGAGTTTTCTTAAATCTGACCTACTATTAGATTTTCAGGGTAATTATGGACTCTATTTCACCATTGCTAGTACAATAAATATGTTTGAAAGGACTTTCCAAATAATTAAAAACTCATATTATTCAAGACTGCTTTATACCCTCGACTGGAACCCGAAGACGGTTCTGTTTATTAGTTAGAGTACAGCACGAATGTGAACAACCCTTGTGATGTGATTTGGGTTGGTGTCAGCAGGCTGTGTTGTTGTAAAAGTAAACCTCAAACTTTCAGTGAGCCACATCAAAAAAGGGTTACACACACACACACACACACACACACACACACACACACACACTCGTATAGTCTGAATCAGGCCAGCTGCCCATCTTTGTACAGTAGAGGTGTCATGCCAGAGTAACTGAAGAAAGAAGAAAGCTAAGGTATTTAAGCAGACTTTAGTGACTCAACTTGAAAGTGACACATACCAACTCCTTGCTCAGTCAACTAGCCAGAATTAGAAACATGGCTCAAATTCAGCTGGATGAGAAGCCTCAAAAATATGCAGACAAACACATAAATATTTCATATCGTATCTCTAATACGTTCTTGATCCTTGACCCTTTAAAATTGTCTACTGAAAATCTATAGGCAGTATCACATCTTTTTAAATTGAACAAACTTTCCCAAACCTTCATGTTGTTTTCCTTTATGCTTAAATGGTTCTTGTATGATATAGTATATACTGTGTTTTGAAGAAATGAAAACTTTCTGCTTATCAATTCTAAGATATCTGTAAGCCATTTAACTTCTTCAAACCCACTTTTCAGCTGAAAATTGAATAGCGATTTTTCATCTGTGGATATATTTCAAAAATTAGATAAAGGATAGCATTGTAAGACACTTGACATGGTGCCTAATACACGGTAGATGTGGAACAAATGCAATTTTTCTTTTACTTTTATTTGAATTGTCTATCTTATAGTAGGATCTACAGTATACTCATAATCCTCAAACAGCAATGTTCTTGGTGGGGACAAGATGTATTTTTGCTGAGTTTAAGTGAAATGTCTATTTCTTATTCTTGTAGATTATGGGGAGTTTCAAAGGTCATGCCCTCCCTGGAACCTTCTTCATTATTATGGGCTTTTGGTGGCTTACAAAGAGCATTCTGAAATATGTCTACAAAAAGCAAACTCGGACCTGCTACTTGAGTTCCAAAACGTTATTACGTCGAGCAGAGATTTGGGAAGGAATTGTTGCAGTCTTGATGGCTTTTACTGGTAAGTTGGCTGTATTCTGTTTTCTCCTTTTGAGAATTTCATGAGTGAGGAAAAAATGTCAATACAAGATTGGTATATACTAAATGAATTTC
Organism: Ondatra zibethicus; assembly: GCA_004026605.1. Taxonomy (NCBI): domain Eukaryota; kingdom Metazoa; phylum Chordata; class Mammalia; order Rodentia; family Cricetidae; genus Ondatra; species Ondatra zibethicus. Next base: position 60,394 of record PVIU01004043.1, read on the forward strand.
CTATAAATGTATTTCTTAGCACTTATTCAAATTAAAGTTTATAACTGATGTAATCCTAGGAAAATGATATTTCATAATTATACAAAAGCCTAATCCTTAATGAATTATAGTATTTAATTTGCCTATCCAACCAAGTGAACTTCCTTTGTATGAGTTGGAGCCTATGGAATAGACACAAGTTGTTCTGATCTCTCAGAGAGTACACTCTATAAGAAAACCTTAATAAGTGATTATGGGAAATCTTCAATAACAAATGATTTCTGAGAGATGATAGAGGGAATTGGGGCTGAAGCTCCATGTCCATGCACCTTGTTTCCTGAGTTGGGCAGAGTTCAGGTAACTTTTAACTTCAATAACTTCTCATTGTTATTAGATATCCCATAAAAGACTGCAGTTTTACAGTAAGGCTATAGCTGCTCCTTTGTAAATGGCAACACTTCTAATTTTTCTACTGATTCTTTTCATTCATGGAACTAGAACTTTGTTATGAACATCACATTGCAAAGTAACCATTTCCAAGGAGAGGAATTCCCCCTGCCCATTCTAGAGCCTACAAGGCAGTGTCCAGAAAACAACAAACCTGTTTACATGAATAATTAACTACATGTAGAGTCTGTATGAATCATCTCTATTCTTAATATCTAAATTCTATATTAGTTTTGTCAACACTGTACTTTGTAATAGTTGCCTAAGGGTACAATATCTAGGAAGGAAGTAAACAGCCTTTGTATGACACATGTCATAAATCCAAACCTCCACGTCACCCAGGATTTTAGTCATTAAATTAGAACCAGTTGTTGAACTAAAATTACAAGGGTTAAGGATACGAAACAATTGTTTGGCTCATTTGTCTATATGGAGATAAAACTGATTATCCAAATCAACAGCTGAACTTTGGAATCAAGTCTAAATCACTACTGCTAGGTTTTTAGTGGAAAGCTCAGAGGGAGCAATTGACACCACAAGCTTAGATAGAATAAGCAATGGCCACATGCCCCTGTGTCTTCACACTAAGGAGAGTTAGGAAAAGGGTTGCTGAAACTGTGGTGTGTTCCTCTGCAGGTATGGCTGGGGAGCAGTTTATCACAGGCGGACCATACCTGAACCTGTACAAAGACGGCCAGTGGAACCAGCTTCTGGGCTGGCATCACACAACCATGTACTTCTTCTTTGGGCTAATGGGGTTAGCCCAAATCTTATGTTTCACTACCAATTTACTTCCCCTTTCTTTAAGCAAGTTAATGTTATCAAATGCCTTCTTCGTGGAGTGTAAGTATGAGGGAAATATGTTTTCTGTCCTTTTCCTATCAGTAGGCATTGGCGTAGTGCTTTATAATAACATGTCTTTTGTTTCTCTATATCACCTTGATTGGCAGGGCTATCTGTTTGGGCAAAAGTTGAATATATGATTGTCCTGGAGAAGATACCTATAGTCTTCCCTTCTTTCATCTTTATAGACTAATTTAATAGATCTGGGCAGACAGTCACTCAAAAAGCTTTCTTCGCATTTCCTATCTGTCTTTAGAAATCATCTACAGTGGGTGCAGACCTCTTGGTTATTGCGGAGCTTATCATTCTTTTTCTTCTAACAGGGAAAGCTGAACTCAGAATAATAGTGCATGAATTACTTGAAATAGGGCAACCACTCACAATAGAAAATAGCTTCCAATATCTAATAAGTTTTTCAAATATCAGAAACTCTGCTAAAATGTGGTATGAGTGTCTAAAAAATGGCTTCCTATTTTGAGAGGTTAATGAAAATAACAGGATGTTTCTTCCAGTTGATTTCTCAGATTGTTGTAAGGGGAGGATGAAGCAAGTGTTTAATATTTTGTTATAATTTCTGTATGCATTTGCTGAATTCCTTAAAGTGAGACTTTTCTTCAGCTTATTTATTGATTTTAGCTCCCTACCCTAGTCATGTTTATTAAACATTATCCTACATAGATAGTGCTTTGAACAATAGTTGAGATTTTTATGGTATGTTAGATGAGAGAACAAAGGTGAGAAGAAGGGAAAAGTGGGATTAGAACCCAAAGACCCTCTTCCTAAGTAAAAGAAAACATTTACTCTTCCCAAAGTAAATATACATTGCTATGAGACTCAGTGGGGATTTGCTCTTTGGGGCAGTCTTATGCTTGTCTAAAATTCTATGGTGAGAGGGTGGTACCGTGGGAAGCCTTTGGTTTTTATCAGAACATGTCTTTTGCCCCCTCCGTTAGCGTTTATCTTCTACAACCACACTCATGGTCGGGAAATGATAGATGTGTTTGTGCACCAGCTTCTGGTCTTTACCACCATTTTGGCGGGTGTGATTACCTTCATAGAATTCCTCACCAAGAACAATGTACTTCTGGAGCTCCTACGGTCAAGCCTCGTCATACTACAAGGGACCTGGTTCTGGCAGGTGAGTTGGGACTTGGAGCTAATACACCTGGTGTCAAGGATCTGTAGATTCTCTTCTTAATTGATGAGGCATTTGCTTTTAATACTTCCCGTCTATGAGCATCAGAGAACTGATGTTCTTGGAGTGGCTTGGTGGTTCTGGTGAGATTACTATCAGAGCAGCCATGGAGGAAGCAGGTAGTGTAATTCTCATTATGGATTCACATATCCTTTATGTAGGAATTTTGAGCTGATGATTATGATTGTAAGGGATTCCTAGTACTAGTACAACTTATAGAATAATGGTCCATAAGCTCATGAGCTATATGAGAGACCAAAGAGAGAGTAAACACCAAGAAACAACTCTGGGATGGCCATCATATGGGTTTTATGTACATCTTAATTTTATCTTCTTTTTTTTTTCATCAGAAAGCAATTATCTTATGTTCTATCTTGTATACAAAATCTAGGTGTGAAAAAAACATGAAAACACAGTGAAGGAGGGGGCCAGCAGGGGAGACCCAGTAGGAGGAAGGGCAGGACAGGAGGGGAAGGGGAGCAACAAGTCCTGTGTTGTGTGTGATGCAGATGCACCATGGAGCTTGCGATTTTGTGAAACAGCGTGGGGCTAACAAGATGGCTCCGTGGTAAACAGTGCTTGTCAGCTTTTGTTCTTAGCACTCATAGCTCATAAACTCCTGTAACTCCAACTCCAGGGGTCCAGCATCTCTGGTATCAGATGGTACCTGGTCAGGGCTAGAACCCCTGCCTAGAATTCCCCAGTGAGAGGCTAGGGCATAGCTCAGAGGTAGAACCCATCTTGTTTTACTGCACCCCCATGTCCTCAATCCAGAGGCTGGGTGTTACTACCTCTAATTTGCCTATAGGTATCTTCAGCAAGACCAAAGATATTTTCTCATGTTCAAACAGTAATATATCTAGGATCTAAATCTAGATGTCTCTAATCCCAGATCCCAGACATTTCCCATTTTACAACATCATCAGCTCCCTAAACTTGCCATGCTATTGAGAGCATGAATTCAAGCAGTGAATGTATATTTTTGAGAGTACCAAGTCACAATTAAACATCAAATATAGACATAAACAAAGTCTAGAATGAGGTGAGGATATGGTTTGATGAGGTCAGGCTTTGAAGAACATTTTTTTAGTCACCAGAGAGCCAGGATTTAGAATGATATAGCTATGTCAGGGGCTCGAATTTCCATAAGCACTAATAAAGAATTAGCAGGTAATAGTGAAAGAAGTGCAGTGGTTTAAACAGGGTTTGATGACACAGTATCCACACATGGGGCGAGAAGAGCTTGTGGTGCAGAGACCAGTAAGTTGGGACTAGGTTTCTGCATCAGTTTGAAGTATGCTTTATTGAAAAATATTATAAATACCCTATAAGGTGATCAATCTATTAATTGCTGACTATAGCCATCCTAGGTAGACTATAAACCCTTCACAGGAACCTCTATGGAGTAAAGACAATGGTACATAAAGAACTAGTGCACACTGCATTGCACTGCTTTCCCACGTGCATATCTTTAGCCGTCAAAAGGAAAGATGTTTTTTTCAAGAGAAAACTTCTGGTTAAGTTGACACCATGAGTTTATGCTTCGGTGAATATTCTCTGCTCTGAACAAATAACAAAGACAGATAAGGTAGATAAATGATGCTTACACTGATTTGAAAATAAAGAAGAAATTTAAAAAGAAAAAAAAATTAGAAAACCTCTAACCACATTCAGGTAAAAGACAAAAGCAGAGTGTAAAGACTCATGGGTCAAAAGCAGCACAGAAGAGCAAGCCTGGAGAGGAGCCGAGCTGGAAGCCTGCTGATGCTAGTCCAGGACAGACAGACAGTGACCCACAGCTGTTGGGGGAAAGCCAGGCTCTTGTAACATTTTCTACTGTGTACATATTTTGTATCTATGATCATCTTCATCATGGTTTCTTGAATTTTTATGTTACTAGAATGGATCTGTCAAATTCCTGTTTCCACTTTTTCCTCTGTTATGTGGCTGCCTTTTCACTCCTTTTTCTCTCGTTTTGTTTTGGGGGTGGGGTTAAGTAATAATTTCATTTATTTTAAACTTTTTTGTTTAAAAACCACTTTTAAGTCTAGACATTATTTTAACTGTAATTTTTAATGTTACATTTCTAGTGTGTTTTCATCTTTAACTCATGATTTCTTTTTTGTTTGTTTGTTTAAGTGGCACTGGGGATTAAAACCATGGCCTTAAGCTAAATGGGCATACTTCTTACCAACTATAACTGAGTTGTAGGCCCATGTCTAGGAACACAATTTTAAATTTCAGAGTATTTCTTTTCTAAGTATCACTCATTCCAGTTAATTATATTGTGAGCAAAGAATGTGTTGTTTTTTTTTTTTTAAGGGTGCTGACACTTCCTTTGGGACAGAACTTTATGTCAGTATGAAAAGGCATATTGTAGATGGAAGTTTCTGTCCTTCCTGGTGCCACAGCTTTTCAGTCCCAAAGAAACAAACAGATGCTTATATTAATTAAAAACTGTTTAGCCTATTGGCTCAGGCTTTTTATTAACTAGCTCTTACAACTTAAATTAACCCATAATTTTGAAGTCTGTGTTTAGTCATGTCACTTGGTACCTTTTCTCAGTAAGGCGTTCTCATCTTGCTTCCTCTGCATCTGGCTGGTGACTGCATCTCTGCCTTTCCCTTCCCAGAATTCTCCTAGTCTGGTTGCCCCACCTATACTTACTGCTTGGCTACTGGTCAATGAGCATTTTATTAAACCAATGCAAGTGACAAATATTTACAGTGTACAAGAGCATTATCCTACAGTATTTCCCTGTTTTTCTTTTCAAAACAAGACCCTGAATCTAATTTCCTTTGTTTAGCTTTTTTTCCTGTCCATTATCCCTAACAGCTTGTAACCAACACACTAAACAAGGACAAACATCCATAATCCACTTTTTGGGAATGTGAGTATAGTTTTCTAGGTTACTTCCTGCTATTTTGGAGCACTGATAATCTTATGGGGGATCCAAAAAAAATTTAGGATTATGGTCAAGTCTTTACTGGAGTATTCTGTAAGGCCAGATTATCTCAGTCAGCCGATTTGAAGCTGTTCTGAATGTAGAGCTCAGAAGAAAGTGCAACAGAGATGCTCTAAAATGTTGAATCATCTGGGCCATTCGCACCTATAAGAGACTTTTTAGGGGGTCTTCCTTTTTCAAACCTAATTTTTCTTAACCCAGAATGAATCTACAACCTCTAATTTCCTGTGGAAACAAATCAAAACCTCTTCTACAAAGTAACATATCTTTTGACTTAAATTTTGAAGTCAAGGCATTTTCAAAATATATAGGTTGAGTTAATCCAGATCAAATGTCTTTTAGCAGCTATTGTTCCTTACTCAGCAGTCAAACAATTCAAAGACAACACAATAATGTACAGTATCCACATTCTTTGTGTATTTTCCATCTATACATGGCTTTTTTTCCACTCTACTTCTTTTATTTTTTTTTTTTAATTTTTTGTGTTTTTTTGAGACAGGGTTTCTCTGTGTATCTTTGGCCATCCCAGAACTCACTCTGTAGACCAGGCTGGCCTTGAGCTCACAGAGATCTGCCTACCTCTGCCTCCTAAGTGCTGGGATTAAAGGTGTGCTCCACCACCACCTGACTACTCTATTTCTTTTTTTTTTTTTAAAGGACTTTCTCTATCCTTTTTCTTTACTCTCCCAAGCTGTTGTCTGAGGCTTCTGTCCTGCCCAGTTCCTGCAGTCATTAAGTCCCAAAGAAATCATACAGAGGTTTACATTAGTTATAAACTGATTGGCCTAGTAGCTCAGACTTCTTATTAACTCTTATAACTTATATTAGCCCATAATTCTTGTCTGTGTTAGCCATGTTAGCCTTTTTTGGCGAGGCAGTCACATCTTGCTTGCTCTGTGTCTGGGTGACAACTGCAGACTGCAGAATCCTCTTCCCAGAATTCTCTTGTTCTCATTGTCCCACCTCTACTTCCTGCCTGGCTACCAGCCAATCAGCATTTTATTAAACAAGTACAAAAAATAAATGTTTACAGGGTAAAACCATTGTCCCACAGCAATTCCAAGCTTACATATATTTTTAAACACACCCTTCAAGGGTAACCCTTCAAGGGTTTGTTTTCGTTTTTGTTTTGTCTGAATCCATCTTTACTGTATATCTCTATCTTTTTCTGACCATATGCTTCTTTAATCTGTTAAGCAATATGACTAGGATTAAAGTTGTGACTTTGGTGGCTGGCTCCACCCCATTTCTTAGCTTTTTGAGAGTCTAGCTTCATGACTGAGGTACGGGCTGGGGCCACATTTATTGCCACAACTCTGTGGAGTTTCTAGGTCCATGCCACCACCAAGAAGTCTGATACCAGCTGTTCATAAAAACCATTTAAGTGTTTGGTAGCAGAGCATCTTAAAAGAGCTGTGATGTTTTTGCCACTAATGCTGACTCAGGAAGTCTTTCTTAAAGAAGCCGTGCCTCTGCTCACTGCAAGCAAACAGAGCCTAGTGGAGAAAAGATGGTTACCAAGAAGCTGCCCTTGATTCTATTCTTGTCTGTCTAGAATCCTTTTTTAAAACACTTTCTCAGGCTTTATGTGTGTTAGTGGAAACTGCTCATTCATTTCTTGGCCACCAAGACCTGAAATAACCACACAGAAATTATATTAATTACAACACTGCTTGGCTAATAGCTTAAGCCTATTTCTAGCTACCTCTTACATCTTAAATTAACCCATTTCTTTTATTTTATATTTTATGATGAGGCTCGTGGCTTATTGGTAAGGTTCTAGGGAGGGTTTCTTTCTCCTTCAGTGGCCACATGACCTCTCTTTGACTCTGCCTACTCTCTCTTCCTCTATCTGCTTGGAATTCTTGCCTTGCCCTATTCTGTGCTGCAATAGGCCCAAAGTAGCTTTATTCATTAACAAAAAGTATTCACAGCATACAGAGGGGAATCCTACATCATATGTGGAAATTCTTGCCAAACGTTTGAATGCTATTTGTTGACAGAAGTTTCTGTCCCACCTGGTCCTGCAGCAGTTCAGTTCCAAAGAAACACACAAGGGCTTATATTATATTTATTATATTATAAACTGTTTAGCCTATTTTTCAGTCTTATTATTAACTAGCTCTTACAACTTAAATTAACCCACAATATTTATCTATGTTTTGCCATGTGACTTGGTACCTTTTTTCAGTAGGCATTCTCATCTTGCTTCCTCTGTGTTTAGCTGGTTACTGCACCTCTGCCTTTCATCTTCCCAGAATTCTCCTAATCTGGTTGCCCCACCTATACTTCCTGCCTGGCTACTGGCCAATCAGCATTTTATTAAACTAATATGAGTGACAAATCTTTACAGTGTACAAAGGCATTATCCCATAGTAGTGCATATCACTTCTTTGCTCAGTTTGGGGGTTCTATGTTATCTTTCTGTTAGTGGATCAAATCTCTTCCCTAAGATAATGACATTGTATTGTGATTTACATTTTACCACTTTTATCTTTCACCTTGTCTTCACGAATGACTGACACTAGCACAATGTCTCTTGGACTCTTGAAACCCTATGTATGGAGATGCAAGCTGAATTAGAGAATGTATGAAACATTGAAATGGTTGTATAATATGCAGACAGAAGAGAAATTACCCCTTCTAACCTATAAAAAAGTTATTTTTCTGAACCACATGGCATTTAAAACATGTTTATTCAATGACTAAGCCATTTTGTGTGATTTTAAAAAAGAAAGCAAACTCCCTGTGCCCTTCCTTCACTTCATGGCAGTCTTTTCCGGGTCTCCCCATGAGAGAGCAACTCAGAGGCTCACTTCATACTTCTTTCTTCCTCTGCTTCTCTTCATCCTCCTCAGAGCGTGGGACAGTCAGGCAGGCGGAAGCTGCTCTTGTTGCCTCTGCTTCTTGCCACTTTGGACAGTTGTTTCCTGTGTATGTTCTAGTTCCCTTTGTCCTCACGTCTCAGAGACTGCTCACAGGACAGCTGCCCAGATGCTGCGTCCAAACTGTAATGCATCCTTATTTGGACAATAAGAAAAACAAAATGGCAGTTGAGAGCACATGCTGCTCTAGCTGAACACCCATGTTCAGTTCGTATCACCTGTACAGTGGCCTATGACCCTCTGTAACCCCTGCCTTGGGTATCAGACATGCAAGTGTTGTTCAGACGTACATGCAGGTAAATACACATAAAATAAAAGAAAATAAAAAAAATCTTTATTTAAAATGAATGTTTATTCCAAAATGGAAAAATTACTCACAGTAGTACTCCAAAGACTGATATTATAAACAAAACGTGTTTGTACTTGTAATGTTGAAGTAAATGCCAATAATAAAATATACAGCAATATAAAATTCACACTGCAAACTATAAAAAATGAGTCTCTGGATTATTCCTTATTGGAGAAGAAAGTTAACTGTTAACTACAGTTGAAACCTAATAGTAGTGAGGCTTAAACCAATCAAAACATGTTTTTTGTTTGTTTGTTTTGGTTTTGTGTCGGGGTCCGTGGCCCCAACATAGATACTATTACTTTTCCCTAAGTGTACCAGCACAGAGGTGCGAGGAATAATGAGACATAGTCACACAGCCATAACGGAAGGGCATCTCAGGCTTGATCCATCCTGAAGATCTACCCGCATTTATTATACAAAACACCTTTTATCCCCCCCTCCCCCCCCCCCCCCCCCCCCCCCCCCCCCCCCGTCAACCAAGGTGGATACTCATTAATATTCTCTTTCCGGGGACACGGGGGCTACTGAAACACCTGCAACTTAATTTACCAGCTTTGGAATCAACACTTCTTCCCAGGTGATCTACATAATAATAAAGGAGAAGAGCCATACATCCTGGCTTTTGTCAGGTGGCTGGCTTGTTTGGCAGGATTGCAGCTGCCTTGGAAATTAATCATGGCCAGAGAGCCTGCCTGTAAATGTTTTGTATGAAATATGGGCCCACAGTTTTGGAGGGTGACATACAAAATATAGTAGGAATAATTCCTTTATAGGTCTTTTATAAAATGCTAGTAGAAAACAAATTAGGGCAGCTGATAAAAGTGTAGTGTTCATTTTTAAAGATGACGTAATGAGTTTGTTAGTTCTGGTCTGGTCCTTGGTTACGTATTCTTAATTTACTTGAGTTTATCCTAAAGGATAGACTGTCTCTTGGCTTCCACAGTAGCCCTTCATGGCCCCTGCTCATGGGCTCCATCTTGGTCTTTAGTCTCATACATAGCTTTTAAATATTAGCAGGTGCGATTCCAGCAAACTAGTCAGTAAGAAGCGCTCAAATGTGCCCTCATTCTGATATAAAATAATGACAAAATAATAAAAAATAGTAAAATCATTTTGTAACATAGTAGTTTTGATTTATTATTATTATTTTTTAAAGGATGGCAACTGAAGTTTACTTGAGACAGTTCATTTTGGAAGTTTCTAAAGGCAACTGTAGCTTCTAGGTAAGATGGTCGAATAGAACCCAGATCTGTAAGATCCAGCAAAAGAGGGGAGCCAGGTTAAAATAAGGGACTCTGTCCCTAGCTGAGTGAGATGAAGGGGAAGGAAATAAGCCTGAAGAAGATTTCAGTGAAGAAGCAGCTAGAAAAAACCCAGCAGCCAGTCAGGAACCTCAGTACTCACTTTTCACTGTTTGGTACCTGGGAGTTGTTTTCTGAACTCCTTGCTACAGGGTCAGTGATCTGGAGAGGGACAGGCCAGGCTGCAAAGACATGACAAGGCTAAAGGTACTTTGAGTGGGGAAACATGGGGCCACTTAGGCTGTGCAGATGGAGCCACAAGTGTGACAGGGTCCTTAAGGCTGAGATTTTTCTGTGGGCACACTGGATTGCATAACCTAAGAAGGATCTACTTCCCAATTGTGGGGCTACTGACTCCACGGGAACCTGAGAAATGAGGGGCTAAACTGGTCCAGGAATCTTGCCTAGGTCTGTCTGTGGCCAGAAGGACGCCATCTAGTGACCAAGGCAGGAATAGAAGGGCAGGCTTTCCAAACTTTCCCAGTGCCTCACTCACAGAAAACCTCATTTACATAAGAAGATCCCCAAAACAGCAGATAAGGAAGTATTAACTGGAAAATGGGGAAATTCTAGCAGAGGGTGGAGTCCCCTTCAAAACCTGTATCACAAGGTGGATGTATCAACCTGGCTTGCATGAATTAGTAAGACTGGCAGGCCCTTGCTCTGGCCTGCAGAGACTAATCCTGAATCCAAGAGGTGGGAAGTGACAGAGACCAAGTTCAACCCCACTGAGAAATGACCCTGAGCTGTAACATCTTCTTTTCATTTTATTTCATATTTTGTACTTTGATTATTTTTACCTTTATCTTTCCATTTCTGTTGTTTAGTTGTTTGTCAGTAGTTTGTATTCAACAGAATAGACTTTTAGGACCACCCTTCCTCTGTAACATGATGGCTGTTGCCCCGTTTGCTCTTCTTTTCTTCCTCCCCGACAATCAGCAAAACCATGCTAAAAAACCAACTGAACTCAGCAACAACCTCAGTTGAAAATGGCCTTAACTTCTAAATGAAAAGATGCAGACTAACTCCCTAGACTAAAAGCAAGATCCAGAGGCTGGGGAAAAGACTCAGGCTAAGAGTGCTTATTGCTCTTGCAGAGGTTCTGGGTTCAATTCCCAGCACCCACATCTGGCAGCTCACAACTACTTGTAACTCCATTTCCAGCGTATCTGATGTGTCTGGCCTCCTCAGGCACTTGCATGCATGTGTTCATTCCCACACAGAGACATACTATATGTACACATAAAATAAATCTTTTTTAAAAAGATAAAACTATGTATTGTCTCCAGGAAATATTACTCACTTGTAAAAAAATTAAAAAATTAAAAATTTAAGAGTTAAAAAAAAAAACAAAACAAAATAACCTGATAAGTAGACTTCAAACTAGAGCTTGTCTGAAGAGATAAGGAAGGCCACTGCATATTAATAGGAACAATTCAAGAAGACTTAGCAATTGTAAATATTTATGCATAGAAGGTTGGGACTCCCAGGATCACAAAAGCAAACACTAAAAAAAAATCATGAAAGATCAGAGAGGTCCTAATATAATGATAGTGGAAGACTTCAATTCCCTATTCATATCTTTAGGTATGGCCTTCCAAACAGAACATTACTAAAGAAACTTCAGAAACAAACTATTCAATAGACAGCTGGATTAACAGATGTCAACAGACAATTAATCTAAAAGATACGGTGTGCACATTCTTCTCAGCAACTCTCAACTAGCTCTAAAATGGATTAGATTATAGGCCACAAAATAAGCCTTGAGAATGCAAAAGAATTGGAGCTGAAGAGGTGGCTTGGTGGTGAAGGGCACTTGCTGCTCTTGTAGAAGACCTGTTGTAAACGGCACAAGGGAGGACCGCACTGGATGACAGAATACGCCATGCAATAAGCTTGAGTGTGGAGTTTGAGATAAAGGGAATGGGAAGGGAAGACAAAATGGGAGAGACAGAGAGGGAGGGAGGGAGGAGAGAGAGAAAGAGAAAGAGAGAGGAGAGAGAGGAGAGAGAGAGCTGCGCAAAAGGGGGTGGAGCTTATCTCTTAAAGGGACCTTTGCACCTGTGCACAAACCAGGACCCTGAGCTGGCCAGGCTACAGCCTGGATACATCCTGCAAGATGACAGGGTAGGCCAGCATAATCCCCAACATCAGGCAGCTCATGACCACCTGCAACCCCAGTTCCAGAGATTTTGGCTCTTGTGGGTGCCTGCATACAGGTAGCGCACATACAAACTAGAGGCACACACACGTACACATAAATTAAAAAATAGAGATTACAAAAAAATCAAAACTGCCGGTATCAGATCAGATTGCAGGAAGATATGCTAGAAATCGATTGCAAGAGAAACTAAAGAAATCATACAAATCCTTGGAGAAAAAAAATTATAGTACACTCAGCCCATGTCTTGAGCCAGCTCTACTCCCTGTAGGCAGTCTTCCTCAGCACACTGAGATCTCAGATTCTGGCACATCTAAGATCCTGGTATCTCCCCTGCAACCTAGGCTTCAATGCCACATATTCAGATAATGGCCTCTTATTGGCTCTAACCCAAGCACAATTGCTTGGCTGTGGGCGCTCTCTAAAATTATGGAATGGGCCTCCATGACTCATTAAATCTTGCACCTTCCATGTGTGCAAGCTCAATATCATGTGAATGACATTACCGCGTTCAAATGCCAGCTTGAGATGTAGAATGGGCCCCTTGGACCACAGGTATATCAGTTTCTGTGTGCTGACTTTGGAAAACACATTCCTAGGCAGGTTCCTTCAAGAAATGGAGAACCCCTTCAGTTTAAGCTTTTTTTTTTTTCTTTCAAATGATGTTGGTTCTTCAGAAGATGGAGCCTCAGAGAGGTAGGTGGAGTTTTACCCTCATAAAACCTCTCCCACCATCCTATTATAGCACAGGCTTCTCGTCAGTGGTGCTGATTCAATGGTTACACCTATTTCCTCAGCACCAATGGTTGATTGAATAAAATGTTCCTCCCCCATGGGCTCACATATTTGAATGATTATTTGTCAGGGAGTGGAACTGTTTGAAAGAATTTGAAGGATTAGGAGGTGTGGCCTTGTTGAGGAGGTTTGGCCTTGTTGGAGGAGTACATCCCTGAGGGTGGGCTTTGAGGCTTCAAAAACCCAAGCCAGGCTGAATGTCTCTCCCTGTCTGCCTGCAGATCAGCACCTAAAGCTCCCAGCTACTGCTCCAGTGCCATGTTCCCTGCCATGATGATAGACTAACCTCTGAAACTGTAAGAAAGCCCTGATTAAATGCTTCCTTTATAAGAATTGTCTCGGTCATGGTGTCTCTTCACAGCAATAGAACGCTGACTAAGACCAGTATGAGGGACTGAGGTACTGCTATGACAGGCCTGACCTTGATGTTTTTTGGAGGAATTTGGAAGACTTTGGGACTCTGGACTAGAAAGCAGTTGGATACTTTAAGCAAGTTTTACTGGGCCCTCCTACTAGGAGCCTAGAAGACAGTGCTCAGGATGGTTTGAACTGTGGGGGCCCAGCTCAAGAAATTTCAGAGAGAAGAATGTTAGTAAGTATTTTAGGGACCATTCTTGTGATATTTTGGCAAGAATGTAGCTGCTTTTTGCCCTTGTCCTAAGAATCTCCCTAAGGCTAAATTGAAGAATTTCAGATTAATGGCATTGGCAGAAATCTCAAGACAGCCTCATATTGACTGGCACGTGGTTATTAATAATCACTTGTATGCAGATCTATAATGGAAAGGGGCATTGGTCAAAGAGAAATTTAAAAACGTACAGTTTGAGGAGAAAAGCCACCTGGCCTCAGTGTGTTTCCTTGATCCTGAAGGAAGTTCCATAAGCTCTTTCTGCTATCCTCTTCTCTAAAGCTGAAACCACGTGGCCACAGCTGCCAGGTTCTGCTGTTTGTTGGGGCTGGAACTTGGCTCCCTCATTCAATTACACTGAGCACCAGGAAGTATAATGGAGCCAATTTCCATGCTCAAGGAGATAAAAAGTTTAAAGAAAAACCTGCTGCTAAATAGGATATAAGATGTGATGTGGTGGCCTCTGGGCAAGACCTCACCCAGCTGAGCTTCCAACTTGGGGGGGGGATTAAAGGAAAGATTAAGCAATGAAGCTTCGTAATTGAATGAGGGGCCAAGTTCTGGTTTTAGAGTATAGGGTAGAAGAAAGGGGTTATGAAATCTCCCTCAGGGGCTAATGAAAGCCATTGAGATCAGGTGTGTGTCAGAGTTGTCCTTGCATGGAGGACCAGAGAAGCCATTGAATGAAGCTGTGAATCCTGAGTTGCCTTGGAAACCCTAAGGTGGTGGAGGTGCCAGAGTTGTGGACACCCAATACAAACTCTCCCACCTTCCATCAAGGTAGAACAGAGCTCACATCTGTGGGCTCCCACAGTTCTCTTTTGATGGCATTTATTTATTAAATCTTCTCCAGTTTTTGGCCTCTATTCTATATAATCCCACAGTCAATCCAGTTATATTTGACACTTCATCATTAAAGCATCATTAAAGATTGCATTTAAATGTGTAATTGTCTGGATGATAAGGATAGTAACATAACTAACTTCTGATTGAGATTTCAAATAGTCTGAGTAAATCAGGGAATGGTAAGATTTGTGCCTTAATCATGTATCCAAGGGTATAGATTGCTTATGGTTAGGAAAAGAACGACCACTTGGATTGATGCATAAGGTAACCCTCTGGTGCCACACTTTACTTTCACTTATGTGCTTAAGTTTTACAATAATCCTTTGTCTTAAAAACAGTTCCCATAAGGTGACTCATTATATCCCATATTACTAAAGGGATGACTGGGGTTTATAGATAGATGCCAATAATTTCTCAGTATTCAAAACTGCTGAAAGGCAGGATTCCAAAAAGTGCGTTAGTTTCCAAAACCTCCATTTCTGCTACCCATGCTCTCTTTCACTACATAGCCTTCCACCCAGGGCAATGTCAGGCTGCTGGGCTGAGTCACAAAGGGGCTCTGTGATGTAAACAATCAGGACCAAGATAGAAGCTGGTATCATGGAAATACAGCCCTGTGATAATACTAAATATAGATTATAGCAGGCAAGATGAGGGTGTACCTATGCCCTGGCTCCTTGGGAGGCTAAGACAAGATGCTAAGGCTGGAAGTTTAAGGCCAATCAGGGTAATTCATGGTAACCCTGTCCCAGAAAAACAGAAGAATAAAAATGTAAACAAACAACAACAAAATATCCTGAAAAATACATATTTCAGACCAACAGGCCCTGAGCGACATATAAGCTGTAACAGTTACATTCTGAGTTAGCTGCCAATACTTGAAACATAGGAAACATCACTAAAGCATTTATTTTCTTAGCTGTTTTTAACATAGAACAGAAATATTTGGCAGCATTAGGCCTATATTCCAAAGTGGCAATCATGGGTGGAAACATGCCTCTTCAATTCATCATTTGCATCAGCCCCTGACAAAGTAGAGAGGCAGATCAAAGTTTCTGTTCCCATCTTGATCCTATGCCCTTTATTTATCAACCAGTTCAGGACCATGAGTTTTCCTCCTAGAATATTATGTTAGTTACAACTAGCAAGATGCTTCCGAATAACTTTTTCTGAATTTCTTTGTATTCCAAGAGACAACATGTGTTTGTTATTGATTTTAAGAATAGGAAAATGAAGTACTACATGACCCTGTCCTATTCTCTACTACCTACCATCTATCTTCTATCTGTCCGTCTGTCTGTCTGTCTGTCTGTCTATCTGTCTGTCTGTCTACCTATCTATCTATCCATCTGCCTGTCTGTCTCTCTATATTATATGTGTGTGTCTATAAAACATTACTTATTTCTTATTGGGATAAAATTCACATAACATGGTGTCTTAGTGTTCAATTACTGTAAAAAAGACACCATGATCATGAAAAAATAAAGGAAAGCATTTTACTGGGGCTTGCTTACAGTTTCAGTCCATTGTCATCATGACAACAAGCATGGTGGCATGCAGACAATCATGGTGCTGGAGAAGTAGCTCGAGGTTCTCCATTCAGATCCACAGGCAGCAGGAAGAGAGAGACTCTGAGCCTGGTTTGAGCATTTGAAACTCCAGAGCCTACCCCTAGTGACATACTTCCTTCATCAAGGCCACACCTACTCCTAAAAGACCATACATCCTCTTAATCTCTGTCGAGTAATGCCACTCCCTAATGACCAAGCATTTCAAATATATGAGCCGATGGTGGACATTCCCATTCGAAGCACCACACATGGAAACAACGATTTTAAATCACGCAATTCGGTGATGTTTAGCATTTCCACCATGCTGTGAGTGTACTACCTCTGATGAACTCCAAAAAGCTTTAAATTGAAAGCTGTGGGTCTTACTACTTTAATAATCTTTTTTTCCGTGTTTTTAAAAAAGGTAATAATGAATACCAGGCAGTTTTGTATCAATTTTATGATCAGTCTTTATGAAATGTCTGTGGAAAACCCTACTGAAGTATTAATAACTGTTATTTTGGTTCTGCAGGTTGCCCTGGGTGTCTTGCCGGGTCAATAATGTTGAGACATCTAGTCCATAATTTGAGATGGTTTCCCATTTTCTTGGGTTCTTGATTTCTTTCACCAACCTATGCAGCTTCTGGCATATAAATTTTAAAGATCTTCAACTGGTGTGTGTTCCTGTGTGTACCTGCATGCGTGTGTGTGGATGTGTGCATTCATGTGTGTACCTGCATGTGCGTATGTGTGTGTGTATTCATGTGTGTACCTGCATGTGCATGTGTGGTTGTGTGTATTCATGTGTGTACCTGCATGTGCATGTGTGGCTGTGTGTTCCTCTGTGCACCTGTATGTACATGTGTGGTTGTGTGTGTTCCTGTGTGTACCTACATGTGCATGTGTGGTCGTGTATATTCATGTGTGTACCTACATGTGCGTGTGTGGTTGTGTGTGGTTGTGTGTGTACCTGCATGTGTATGTGTGGTTGTGTATATTCATGTGTGTACCTGCATGTACATGTGTGGATGTGTGTATTCATGTGTGTACCTGCATGTGTGTGTGGTTGTGTGTGTTCATGTGTATACCTGCATGTGTGTGTGTGGTTGTGGTGCCTAGCATCTACAGCAGTGCCTTCTGAATACTAGAAAGATGTTCTACCATGGAGCTATATTTCCAGTTTTGTTCTTGAGTTCTTCACTTTGTTCAGAGTTAGTTTAAGTACATTTTTAAAAACTATAGTGTAGGGTTTTTACTACTTGTGTGTAAAAATATATGTGATGGTTTTGTCTTGATTTTTAGTTTTCAAATATGTGAAATTCCTTCATTAGCTTTGATAATGGGGTGGATTCTTTATGATTTTCTATAATTGAGATCATATTATATGTAAATATAGATCATTGTATAATTTCTTTTCCAAAATTAATATCTTTTACTTTTCTAACTAGAATTTTCAGTACAATGCTCAACAGAAGTGATAATAGAAAATATCTTTATGTTGTACCTGATCCTGAGGAGAAAGTTCCAACCTTTTGCCACTTAGCATAACATTTATCTATGGGTTTTTATTTATTTAAAAATATGTTTGCAGTCTAATTTTGAAATTCCAGAGTTAGGCTGTGCAGTGTAGAGCTCCAGGGATTTGGAAAATGAACCCAAGACCAGAGTGACCACTATGAATGTTTCAAAATTTGATTATTAAATATACTTAAAATTATTCTTCAAAAATATTTCTTGGTAGAGAGTGACTACAGAAAAACCTGATGTTTTGTTTGTGATGTCTCAGCTAAAGGGAATCATCTTAGTCAACATTTTGAAATGAGCTTTCTTTGAGAATGTGGCTGGTTATTTTAATGTGCACTTGTTTTGAGTTGCAGATTGCTTTTGTCCTGTATCCTCTCAGTGGAAGTCCTGCATGGAATCTGTCAGATATCGAGAATAAAATGTTTCTCACCATGTGCTTTACCTGGCATTATGCATCAACCTTTGTCATCATTGGATTAAATTATGCTTTTATCACCTGGTAAGTTAGTGTTGGTTTTTTTTTACATGTATGGTCCTTTGCATATGTCCATCAAGATTTGACAGTGTTGCACTTCAAATTCAAAAGGAAGATTTTACTCTTGCCTTCTCATAAGACAGACTAGGGCATTAGGAAGTTATTTCTACACAAAGAAATGGCTAGCAAAATGTACATGTTGACTTAAATTAATAGTTTAGTGGTGCAGCTCCTGTGCCTCTG
The DNA here is from genome assembly GCA_004026605.1 of Ondatra zibethicus. Lineage (NCBI taxonomy): Eukaryota > Metazoa > Chordata > Mammalia > Rodentia > Cricetidae > Ondatra > Ondatra zibethicus. Next base: position 78,583 of record PVIU01004043.1, read on the forward strand.
ACCCATGCCCTACCCTATAGTATACTCTCTGAACCTCTATCTCTTCACAAATACAATCCTCTATTCTGGATGGCCAGTTCCCCTATGTGCAGTGAGACCTCCACTTACTTAGGGGCAGATACTTTAATTGCCCATTTCATAACATTAGGACCTTCCTTTGACAAATGTATATAAATCAAATTAAATAAGACAGTAACTCTAATTTTTCCAAAAGTTGAATGATGCATTCTTTTATATAAGAATCCCGATCTAACTTTCTGAGCAAGGAGGAGCAATATAGCAGATTGCTGAGAACACATATTCCTAGTTCTATTGCCCATTGGTTATGACTTCAGACTCATTACTCAGCCACAATAAGTATGAATCTTATTGTTTACTACATAGAGATAATAGAAGCTAAATGAGATTGTATATTTGTGTTCCTGAAGATGTGAAAACTCAGCAAGTTTTCTTGTCTTCTTGTCTGTATTATCCTCCTCTTCCTCTCTATTTGGTATAAAAATATGAGATGGAGAATGGTTCTGAGGTCTTCTTGTCTGTAATATCTTCCTCTTCCTCTCTATTTGGTATAAAAATATGAGGTGGAGAATGGTTCTGTCCTGTAACCAGGGCAAATTAGAGAGATAGACAATAAAAATACAGAACAGTGTGTGGAAGTTGTAGAGAGAAGAAGGAGCTCAAGAAAGGCTCCTCACAAATTGAAAATTATGTGAGCTCAAAAGATGAGCAAGAAGTAAAGGGGACGATCATAGCTCCCAGGGTGCTCAGTGCCAAAGCACAGTGGGTTGACTGATCCTAATTACTGGACGTACAGACTCCAGCACTCAATTCTTCAGACTGCTACGTTGAGTAAAATACTCTACAATGGCAGTAATGTGTATCTAGTGTTCAGTATGGTGGACACAAGCTCCCGAGAACGTCTAATGTGACATGGTCCATATTAATTTCAACTGATTCAAATATGAAACTCTAGATAGTATTGCACACCTTGCAGCATCTACAGATCCCTAGAATGTAGTAGCTATTTTTAGGCACCGTGGTTTGTCGGCTTCTACTGCAACAAGCTTTGAATCCTCTAGGCATGGGCTCCAGATCAGCCCTCCTCCTCTGAGTTTGACGCTGGAGCAGTTGTAACACTTGAACTATTGCATTGTCCAGCTCCCAGATGTTCCTCGTGGGCTTTGGAGCAGCTCACTTTGCTCTGCAGATGCTTTCTTCCTCCTTCAGGTTGTTTCTGTCCCACTCCCCCAGAGCATGCGCATCAGCACGTTGGTAAGGCTGGCTGGGCTACTGAGTCTTGCTCTCTTCCCCTGTTGTTCCAGGCTGACATCTGGGCCTCATCTTCTTAGGGGCTGGGGCGTCTTCAGGAACAGTCGCAGGATGCAAGGACAAACTCTACTTCGTGTCAGCTCCCCTGCAGAGCCAACAGAAGACTACTGTCTCTTCCTGTTCCAAAAGCCTTCAGATGCCTAATGAATGGCTTGTCCACTTACGGGTCCCTAGAAACAAGAAACGCCAGTTTTATTTTCAACCTCTCCCAATCCCCACCGCATGTTATTCTAATCTCTTTGACCAGACAGTTCCCCTTACCTGGTATATTCACACAAAATACCCATCTCTTCCTTGAAACCTTCCATAATTCCTCTAGCCCATATTGATCTGTGTTTCCTGAGCTCCCAAAGTACTTTGTTTGCACTAGACACTTTAAATATTGTTATATATCAATTGAGACATTGACTGCTTGCCCCCATTAGCCCTCCCTGCCAGCTAGATTGTATCCCCATGTGAAAGCAATAATTTTCCTAGCCCATACCGACTGGCACATTACCAGATATATAGTAAGGGCTCAGTTAACATTTGCTAGCTGTTTAGTAGATCTCCATTTCAAAGATATTTAAATACAACCTTCATTTGTTTGGAAATTGTATTTTATATGTTTCTTGATTTTCCTTTAATACTGATATTGAAAAGATAAGATCAAGAGTTTAACTTTCCCTGAACTATTGTGATATATATTTAAGCAACAGTTTTAAAATACCACAAAGACTCAGTATTGTCTTTCAGTGAGATCACATGGAAAACTAATTCAGGTACTAACTTTGAGAATAAGAAGGACTGAAACTCCTTTATTCAGGGTTCGACTATGAAGCGGTTGCTTATCCACAAGTCATTAAATGTCAGACATTATACCCAAGTTGTTTGACACAGCATAATAACTGTCACACAAACACATATAAGTTATGGAATTCTCCTCAAATCCTTGAAAGATGGTGCAAAATGTCCCAGTTTTGCAAAATAGTGGTTCAAGATTGCCACATTTGATTCTCTGCCTGCAGTCTTGATTATGCAAGCTTGTAGATGAAACTTATCTGTTTGGAAATATTGTTGCATATTTAATGTGTCATACACACATATATTTCTGTGGCAAATAACTATTTCGATAGCTGTTGCCTATGAGTAAGGAAGCGTTGCCTATTTTCAGATGGGCTTTCCAAGCTGTGAGTCATGTGAGCCATTGTGAAGAACAAAGCAGGGCTTGTTAACACACCAAGCACACAAGTTTCTTGTGTCAGGTCTGCTCTTTTTCACAGTAATTTATGAGAACATGAAGCAAGAGTAGAGACACACCTTGATTTTGATTCCCAAAATTTGCCCCATTCTAGTAACTGGCAATTGTGTCTGGGTATTTCTTTTGTGTTTTTATTGTGTTGTTTTGAGGGGGTTTTATTTTGTTTTTGAGACAGAGTCTCACTGTGTGGTCTTGACTGGTCTAGAACTTTCTATGTAGGCCAGGCTGGCCTCGAACTCACAGAGATCCGCCTGCCTCTGCCTCCCGAGTGGTGGTTTAAAGGTGTGTGCCACTATGCCAGGCTGCAGTTCCTTACCCCAGCTCTCACCCTGCCTCACAAAACCATTTCTGCATGTGGGCTACAGATGCCTAGAATCCTATAAAGGTGTGAATGTGTCTGAGCTTCATGGCCTACAGCAACAGCAGCTACAACCCAGAGAGAAAGAACAGGAGGCCGTGGGAGTGGCTGGGTCTATGTTAACATTTCATTCCCAGTAAGCAGCCATGAGTCATTCATTTTCCACACGAGAAATGAACATAGTTGATTAATCCCTTTCATCTTACATGGACTGATGTTGGACTATGTGGAAAGAATGTGTGGGCTTTTGTAAGATCACACAAATGCTCTCCAACCCTTAATCAGCCTTCCAAAGAGGAGGTGGTTTGGAGTGTTCCAAAACTATGAACAAAGTCAATAGTCAACAATCGAGGCAAACAACTGAGCAGTTTTTCTTGGCTGTTGAACCAACAGAAGTGGTTGCTTCTGTTCCCATTGCCGTTTCTTAAGCATGATAGTGTCAAGAGCTGGCAGCCTCTGGTCATAGATGAGTCACGTGGCCTGTCAGATTGCTCCACATGTCAGTGCTGTGTCAATGTGTCAGTGTTATAGGTTAGGATCACTGCTGACTCTGGCTAGGGCTATGCTAACAAACGGGATAGAGTCAGTGAAGCTCTTGTGTGGGATACAGAGCACAGGAGTGTATGAATAGAATAGGCCAGAACTTAATTGGAAAAAGAGAGAAGGTAAAAATCAGAATGTAAACAGGCTGAAGAAATTTTTCATAAAGAGAAATTAAACCCAGGCTTGACACATGCCTTCACTTGGTCTGTCACTCCAGGGAAAGGTCATGTACTTCCTTAAAGGAGATGACGTCTCTTTGCAATCCATAGGTAGTTGTGGGTTTGATGTAGATGTTCTACCAATGTCTCATTTGTCACAGTCAATAGAGTCTCCTGCTGGTTTTATAAACAAACAGTTGTGCATAGTTAAGCAATCTCATAACGTGTTTGAGAGACACATCTTTTCTTTTTACTTAGACATTGCTGTCATCAATACACATTTTCAGGTATCTCCAAGTCACATAGAAATCATTTCACTTTGGGGACTGCCTCGATTCATTGTGGGAATAATCTGCATAGTGCTGTAAAGTTTTGACCCTTGATATCATGTAACCAGAGATGATTTTCTTCTTCCTCAGGTTAATTAAATCTAGACTTAGGAAGGGCTGCACCTCAGAGGTTGGACTCCTGAAAAATGTTGAACGTGAACACGAATCTGAAGAAGAAGTGTGATTTTGATGGGCACCCATTCTACATAAGTCTTCTCTTGTTGCATTGCCTTTGTTCATGGCTTTCTTTCTTGACCTTCGTCTGAAGAACAGCTGTCTGAGGCTGACTCCATGTTGTTTGTATTTCCAGTTTTGTTAAAGTGTTGGACTTATAAATGTCTCACTTTCTGACATCTTGGAAAGTACCTTGGGTGATAAATTCAGTTTGCATGTCATGGTGTTCAAGAGCAATCATTTCTCCAAAGTTATGCATAGTTTCATGTTCATACTATGAAAATTATTTGTTTTGTTTTCCTGATGGATACCTTAAAGAGTCATAGCCTTGTCATCGCTTGTAATTCATTAAATGTTGTATTTTATTTGTTTGTCTTGTTGCCACAATGAAAAAAATAAATGAATTCATGCACCTTTGTGCAAAAACCTCAAAGCCTCATTTTTTTATTGACATATATCTCACCTTTACATGATACAGAAAAACCTGCACGTACAAAAATCCCTTTCTTTGAGACATTTATATGGAAAACATGATGCAAAAGGTAGACCAGAAGTCTTCCTGTGAGCTTTTTAAAAGTGAATGACATTAAGATACATAGTTTCAAAGACGTTGGAGACTAGGAAAGGGGCATTGTGGTATTAGCATAGCCTAGCATGGCCACCATGCCATTTGCTCTGTTAAACAGATAAAGGATTAAACAACATGCCTTTATACCAGTGGTTCTCAGCTTGTGAGTTATGACCCCCCAAAAGACCATCAGTAAACATAGGTATTTACGTTATGATTCGTAACAATAGCAAAATTACAGTTATGAAGTAGCAATGAAAATAATTTCATGATCAGGGTCACCACAACATGAGAAACTGTATTAAGAGTCACAGCAGTAGGAAGGTTGAGAACCACTACATATAATCCTAGGCTAAAAAGTCAGGCCTTGTGCCATGCAGGCCAAGAATCTCCCAGTGGTGATATATATATGTAATATTCATATAATTCCGACTCTACTCTTATCCCCTCTCCACATCTCTCATAAACCAATACATCTTCCTCTCTACATTTGGCCATAGTCAAAAGGCCAAAAAGATGACTCTCCACTCTAAAGCAAGAGGTCAAATTTACTTAATAAACACAGGGACCCTTTCTTAATATCACATTTTATGAATCACAAATGTCAGCAAGTGGATAACTAACTTAACACAATGTTACACAGAAAGGCCTGCTGTAATGGAAGAAGGAAAGAATGCAGGAATCCTGAGAGATGAGCTAAATTTGGAGGAAGTGACATGGCCTCTGTGCCCATGGAGCTGAAACACAGACAATGAAGCCCAGCAGGCTCCCTGGCATTCCAGAACTCCAACAAGTCTAGAAGTTGCCCCATCATAGACACAGCAGGGGTCCTAAAGAGAAAAGATTATATTCTTCAGGCCCACAAACTGGGAGTATTCATTTTGTTACATAGCTTTTAAAATGACAGATGTAAGTGCCCAAAAGTGTATCTTGAGCACTTTGAAGTATGAGGTACCAATGTGTCATGGTCCTCTGGGGATCATGTTCTACCCATGTGTGTCCAGAGTTAAGGGTCCTTTTCTAGTCTAACAACACTCTGTGACTGTCACATTTGAGTTTCAGATCAACAAGTCAACAGTCAGTTGCAGTTAGTTGAGACAGAAGTCACTGATATCTAGGTGCAGAGATCACTACTTCTCCAGGCTCGAACCCAGAGACTATAAGTAAGATGTAACTTGGAGTTCTCAAAACATTTGGGTCTTAGGCCAGTTTGGGGATGTTTCATACAGCTCCCGAAATAAAACTTTTCTTGAAATTGTATGACTATACTGTTGAGGTTGTGTTTTATGAATACTGTTTTTGGAACAGCATAAAAAATCTAGTAATCCGGGATCTCAAATAGGAAAGTCTTTAATGTATTTCCTTCATCCTGTGCCAGGAAGTCTCAGTCCATTCGTAGAAGCTATAAAGACTTTGGTTTATCAAAAAAATTATTTCAGTAAGTTGTCCAAAATAATGACAAATATAACAAAAGTATTAAGGGTTTCTACTCCAGATCACAGGGTGAGATGAGGAAAGGCAGTCTGTCGTGTTTATCAGCCTGTGGGGTGGATAGAAACGGGGTCATCATTCAACAGGTGTTTATTATTCCATTTCCAAATGCTAGGAAGTGTTCAGTAAGCTAAGAACAGAACGATGCTCAAGCCAGAGTTGCTGTCTCCATCAGACATACATTCCTGGGGGAGAACCAGGCAACAACAAAGTAAAATGTAAAACTACAAATCAAGGCGATGAGTGATGTGAAGAAAGATAAATCTGGGAAGGAGAACCCAGAATGGGGAGGTGCATCGGTGACATTTTCCCAAGGGTCCTTCCCCAGAGGCCTTTTTATGAAGAAAAATGGCACCCATGTTCCATCTTTATGTGAAATTATGGTGTTTATGTTTCCAAAGGACAAGACTTCATCAAAGACAGGACAGAGATGGAAATTCCACCCCCCTTACTCCCTGCATTGTCTTAGCTGTCACAAACCTAAAGGCTCAGTTTCTAAAGTTTTGCTGTATCTCCTTCACTAGTATCACAGGCTATATCACCATAAAACAAAGAAGAAACCCTTGAAATGAGTCAGCAGGAATGGTGCACTGGCTGTGCAGGCTGCACTATGAGCGAGGAGAGCAGTTACTTTCGCTGTTAGCGGGGCGCCAGCTCTTCCATGCCCTTTCTGATTCCCAATTTCCTCACCCTAGCAATGGCGGCACCTTACTGCATCTTGAAATGGGAGGCCGGATCCTGACTGTACTTTTATTAACCTTGATATTGCCCCATCACTATAAAAGATTATCAAGGTGCTTACCTTGATATCACCCCATCGCTATAGGAGATTATCAAGGTGCTAATTCTCCTTTGAATGTGAATTAATTCGGTGAGGTAGCAATTCACTGTATTACAGGAAAAACCAGAAATCAAATTAAGGCCGGATCTCTCCCAAGCACAAGTAAATTATTGCTAGAATTGATAAAAGAAAAGTTAATATACATGGGGAATAGACCCCAAAAGTTTGTATTCTGTTAAAGTCAGATAAAGAAAAGAGAAAGAATAGAGGACAGACATACCAAAATCCAAACTTCCACAAAATCAGTGTCAATGGAAAGGTAGTATTGCTTTATGTGTAGAGAGACGTTGCTTTCAAGAGCTGTTTAATGGGTTGAATAATTAGGCTTCTAGATTCACCTACTTAAAAAAAATCTCAAAATTGAGTCCTTTTAAATTAAATTTGAAAACATCTGTTTCTACTTAAGTATTGCATTGGTGAGGATCCAACCTGGAGCCTTTCCCATGCATGGTAAGGGCAGTGGCCTAACACTCCCAATCTCTGCTGCTCCAATTTTAAGCACAGAAAATTTTAACCCCCAAGTTTTAAGCATTTTACTTTGAGACTTAAATAATTAGATTTTTCTTTAAACCTTAAAATTCGTTTGTAGTGACTAACTAAATATTTTATATATCTTTATTTTCACCAACAGACAAATTTTCCTAAGCCTTTATTCTTTTCATAGACCTAATTTGTTAAACTTACTAGTAAAGTTGAAGAAATTTAAGCCTTTCTGAATATTCCAATAGTGTTATGGACCTGGTATGATTTTGTAGAACTATGATCCCAAATTTATTAATCAATTGTACATCTGTAAACCAGCTATAAATCTGAACAGACAAAATTATTTTAAAATTACAAGCATCTACCATGCTGCACAGGTCTTTGACAATCCATTAACACAGGGTGCCAATGTCATGGTTGTGATCCCTTTATTTCTGTTCTTTATTCTATGGCTTTTCTATGCTAAAATGGACTTGTAAAGAAATGAGTTTGTTTATGGCAGACAATTTCTGTGAGATATTAAAGCCAAAGGTAACCGAATGGCACAGGGCCTTTAACAGTGACTCTCATAGCACATAACCTGAATTCTGTTTGTGCCAAGTGTTAAATCCTTCACATAGGTTATGTCTCAATCCTCTGTGTATAGGGAGTGTACTGTCCAGTCCAGTCCTGCAGACTTTCATGTCACTCGAGATTCCATTATTGCTTAGCCACTAATTTTAGGCCTAAAGGTGACAAGCTTCCCTGGAGAACAGACTTATGCAGAAGACCTTCCTCCTTCATCCTACACAGAAGGCAAGAGGAGCTACAACGAGAGCCTGGTCCTGACCCTCATCTCCCACTCTGCAGATGTCAAATGCTCAAGAGGTGATGGTGGGCATAAAGGTACCTTTACGTGTTAGCTGCTCTGGGATGCTCTGACTGCCTACAGGAGGACAGACACAGAGAGTGTTCTCTCAGAATGTCGCAGTGCACAAAGCACCCAGAATTGAGATAAGTGGAAAACCATCCCAGTTATACACACGTGTATCTAAATATGAGATTTAGACATACCATCTTTGGGGCATAAAGACTCATGAACTTGATGTAATCCTGCATTCTCCACATGTACATTTCCTGTCTGATAGGACTGCTGACTTCTCATCTATTAAAGTGATATATCTCTATGACTTGTAGAGCACTCTCCTTTGAATTCTCCAGTGAGGAGGCTGGCTTTCACTAGTTATAGCACTAACTGGCTTGAGGTGGTGTCTAGTATACGTGTGGAGGTTGTATGTGACTTACAGAAGAGTGCCTATAACTAAACAAATATTAAAATGAAAGTAATAAATTGTTCCTTATGTTTTTTATCCCCTCATTTTGAGTCTACTAGCCTGTTATCAAATGTCCTAAAAGGGTGTGAAGGAAGGCTTGACAAATATCTATAAGTGGAGGTGAAACCACTCCCTATTTGTGGATTGGGTCTGAATGCAAAATACATTGAATCCAAAATATACAGGGGATACAGTCTTGAAACCAACAGAAGGCCATAGCAATTTAGGATGGAGCAACTTATTCCCTGCTTAGAAATAGCTCCATGTTCCCTTTGTCTCTTTGAGAGAGTCTAAGTTCATTAGCACTCCACTCAGAGTTTTGACTCTGAGAACTAAAATTAAATTGTCTTAGCCCGATTTGTAATTAGATGTACAACTATGCCTTATATTGGACTCCAAACCTAACAACTGACCATGTTATTTCCTTATCTGTATTTTATTAACCACCCTCCTGCCATCTGCCTCAGGTTAGTTTTTAAGGTTCTTTAAGGCTGTGTTCACAACATTTCCCCCTGCTACCTCAGACTCCCTTCTCCCGTCACTATCTCCAAAGCCCAGAGACTAAGCCAACACTGGGTCGCATGCTTCGCAACCTCTGTCATTGGAAATAAAATGTTCCTTGTCACGACTCTGTAGGGCTGAAGAAGACCATACTCTCTATCTCCGCTATTTCAGCTAAGGAATCTTCTGACCACTGCTACAGTGGAGAGGCCCTATGGGCATAGAAGGGAAGGTGACCCCTAAAAGGTCATGCTCCCTATGGCCAGAAAATGACATGTGATATCTGTATTTCCAGTTTGGAAAGTGTGCATTCAGTAAACAAAGAGCAGACATAAGGGAGCAAGAACAAATATTGTCCTATGGACAAAGGCAGCAGCTATATTGCAAAACATCAAGTCAGGTGGCAGCATATGACAAAGACTGTCGGGGTGACCTGTCTGAGAGCAAACAGAGGTGGCATTATTATATTGGGAGCTTATAACAGCCCACAGAAATGCACTAAGGAAGCCTCACATTGAGATATTCAGCTGGAGTTCCCAACAAAGATGTTTTCTTCTTACCAGTGAGCTTCTGTTTGGCATCTCAGTGTAGGCTCTTAATACCACAGGTCAGGACACACAAGAGCAATCTCTTCTGGAAAGTGTTTTCTCCTTTCCGCCATTCTCAAGGACACAGTAGGGTTTTTGTTTGTCTGTTTGTTTAATTTTACTTTCATTGATTCTTTATGAATTTTACATGATTCATTCCGATCCCACTTAGCTCCCTGTCTCCTCAAGTGCCCCCTCTGCCCTTGCAACACCCCCAAAAAAACCAAAGTTAAAAGAAAAAAATAAAACAAAAATAAAACAAGAACAATAAAAGAAGACTCTTGTTGAGGAAGCTGTAGTATGGCCTGTTGAGACAGACAATTTGCCCTTTAGTTCACTCATCTTTACTTGCAAGTGTTCGTTGCTACAAGTCATTGGTCTGGCTCGCAGCCTCTGGATTCTGCTCCACCACCCCACAGATAATGAGCTCTCACTGGGGCTCCTCTTGGATATCCTGTTGTCGTCCTGTGTCATGGAGATCCTACTAGTTTGGTTGCTCCAACAGTTCATAGATTCGGTGGATGCTGGGGTGGTCCAGCTCATAGCCCTGGTTCTGGACCTAAGTGGTAGCTGTGCTGGTCAGCCCCTTCCCTTTCCCTCATTGTCACTGAACTCTCCGGCACAGCTTGGCGAGCTCACCCAGTGCAGCCTACAACAAGGGGTGGGGCCAGTGCTCCTGCTCTCCAGCCCTCAGATCCGGGTCCCTTAGCTCAGATGGTCAGGGACAAGGTGCAGGGCCCTCTGTTCCGATTGCTTCGCGGGGAGGGGGCTGGCCATAATGAGAAGAGCGCAATGTTTTAAAATCCTTAGCTGTTTGTCCAGAGTTAAGGGTTCATCGTACTCTAGAACAGGGAGATTTAGAGGACACTTAAACACCCTGGGACCTGAGACAAGGAAGGGTGCCCCTCCCCGAGTCAGCTTTAAATAAGTTTAAACATCACACGTGGCAATTCACCAACATCCACTAGCCTTTAGTAAAGAAGCCCAGAATCAGTGTTGATGATGGTTCAAAATCTCTCAGCGTCCCAGGCTCACAGGAGGAAGCATCTTCTGACACCAGAAGGGGGCGCTCTTCCACTTCCAAGGTTCCTAGTGAATTATAATGGTTGCTACTTCTCAGGGAAATTTTTCTCATTGTATCCTATTCAAAAGGAAAGCCGCCAGCTAGCTTCGACTTCTCTGGCGTTTGAACAAGAGGTTCGGGAGAGAGATGGTAAGAACAGCGGTGCTTAGGAAGCATCCGTCACTCCGCCACATGCTTTTCCACTTCCCACCCCTTCTAGGTTAGGGACTTATGAAAAGAATTATAAAAATCAATTTACACTCCAGTGCAAGAAATTGCTTTATTTTATTGCACATCTGATGTTCTGATGGGTTTACATAATGGGTAAACGGATGAGGCATGAAAGGTGCGACAGAATAGCATTTCCAGAGGAAAAGACAAAAGTAATGATGCTCCCCTCTAGTGGTAGAGTGTGAGAAAACGCTCATAAATGGAAGTTCCTCCCTAAACCCAAATAAGCCAGTTCACTGAAACACCTGCTGTTGCTATTACTCTTGGTGGCCCACAGGTCTGTTGCTGAAGATGCTTTTGTGACAGGACACGGACATTTCAGGCTAGTAATGAACTGGAAGTTTCCTCCATGCTGGCTAGCTTTCATGGCACCAGAAGGTGCTAGCAAGCTGATGAGGGAGAAAAGTCCTTAAGAATTTGACCCACGTCTGCTCCTGTAAACTACACTAACAGCCCAACGGAATATGCCATTAGTGCCATAGCAGCATTAATGCTATGGGGGATAACTGCTTTTATGATTGGATTATGAGCCCATTACAAGCAGGACATAATTCATGTGTCATACTATGAACCAGACCAAGAACCTGTAGCTGGGAGGTCATACAACCTAAGGTAGGTCCTACTGCTATTATTTTTCCAAGTGACAGTATAAAACCCCCTCCTATTTCAATGCCCATGGATTAGTGCAGCTCTTGGCCTTCATCCGAAAGCCTTCTTTTTGTAGGGAGAGGCAATTAATACAAAGTCTCAAGAAAAGGTGACTACAGAGTACTCAGTCCTAAATGGACATCTGTATAACCTCACTGAGTGCCCCCCCAACCCCTAGAGTACGTGGTGGAAGCGCTGAGAGATAGCCTGAAGGAGCCGGAGGCCAAGGAAGACGATAGTCAATCTTTAGATGAAGCAGGACCATTGCACTCCTGAACTCACAGTCCTGTGACTATCTACATAAGACCAGCATATGTCAAATCAGAGAAACATTCCAGTATGGATTTTGGAGACAGGCACACCAGGCCCCACTCCCAGCTGAATAGCTGTTGACAGTCAATGGCTTCATGGGGCAAAGAGAGTACCTTTTCTTCAGGAGTATGGCCCAGGGTAGGTTGCCCATGCTTCATTGAATGGCCCCATACCCATATGTGCAGCACTGTTTGGTCACGGTTGGTTTTAAAAAGGGCATGGAGTTGGTAGTAGACAAGTTGGGGATCCCAGAAGGAGTTGGAGAAGGAGACTAGAGAATGAACATGATTAAAATACTTACACGAAATTCTCAAGGGATAAATAAAAATATTGCTTAAAATAGAGGTAAAATTTAGACTAATTTTAAAACTCTTATATTTTAATTTTTAATAAGAAATCCACTCTTATAGATCCAATTGTCTCCCAACTTCCTCTACTTCCTAATTTGAAGACCTAGTCTCTACCCACATACCTCAGAGTGTCACCTTATTTTAGGTATGGTAAAACCTATAGTCACTGGAGAAGGTAACCTTAAGCTCAATATGACAAAGGTCCTTATAGAAGGGGAAAATTAAGGGAGGTTGAGAAGATCATCTGATCATAAAGATCCATTTCAGTATGATATACCTGCAGGTCAAAAATCAAAAAACAGCAACAATTGACAGCAAACATCAGAAACTTGGAGGCAGACAAGGGCCAGATAGATCTCTGCCTAGCACCTTCCAAAGGAATACAATTTGTCCAGCACCAAGATCTTCAGTTTCTAGTCTCAAGGGCTTTGAGGTAATAATCTCTGTCCTTTAAGATACTTAACTTATGATATTTCATTAAAGCATCCTTAGAAGCTGATAGATTCCCATTGTTTTAATATTAGTTTTAAACTTAATGATTTAGATGTTGAAAGACGAGTATGCATTTGATCTGGGAAATAATATGTTGAGAGTATTCAGTAAATATCAAGGATAAAGATATCATCCCCCAGATTTATCACCAACCATGAAATGCATCATCTTCTATGCAAAGCTTTATGGAAGTTTGGTTTGGTTATACATTTATACTGTCTTATGGTTCCAGCAAGTTGATGTGTTTCCTCAGTCTGTCCTGCTGTCATTAAAACAGCCCTCAAAGAGGTAGTGTTCACAGTTGTAGTGAAAATCATGTGTTGATCGGTGATATCTGCATGCTTTTTGGTACCTTTAATATAGCAGCAGTAGTGCTTTAAATGAGAAATGTCCTTTGTAGGCTCCCATAATTGAATGCATGGTATCCAGCTGGTCGTGAGGAAGTTGTGAAGCCTTTGGGAGAGCCTTGCTAGGAGAAGTCCATCAATGGGACCAGACTGTGGGCGCGTATAGTCTTGCCTCAGTACCTGTTAGCTGTTTGTTTTGTGTTGACATTTGAAGATGTGTGCTCTCAGCTTCCTATAACTGCTCTGCGTCTGAGCCTGTGGCTTGCTGCCATGCCTCTGCTCCACAACAATGTATTCTCATCCCTCTGAAACTGTAAATCAAAATAAAGCTCATTTCTCCCCATGTTACGTCTTGGTCATAGTTATGTTCTGTCTTATCACAGCAACAGAAAGCCAACTAACACAGTTGCACTCTATCTAAATCATAGATTTCTCTAGTGTCTTTGATTTTCATACTCTTTTTAAGCTTTCTGGGTTCATGGGCCTCTTGTCTTTCAAAATGCCTGATACTTATTGCAAAGTATTCCTGGTATTAGTTCTCCAGAGAGCTACGAACAATAGGATAGACAGTGCTTTACAGTTATTTTATCTCAACATTACCTCCTGAAGTCAGGAGAGACAAGACTCAGGAGGTTAAGAAAACCTATACAATCCAGGAAGTCAACAAAATCTCCACAACTCAGGAAGTTAACAAAACCTCCACAACTCAGGAAGTTAATAAAACCTATACAACTCAGAAAGCTCAGAAGGAGTAGTTGGCTTCATTGTTCATACGCTTGCCTGTTTGACCTATAATCCTACATGCAACAACTCTTGTTGCTTCTGCCGCCCACATCCATGTGTGGGTGTCCTTCCTCCTCAGGCATGGCCTAGCCAAATCTACCACACTGCAGACGTCTTCCTCACTTCACTCAGCCTCTGACTTGCCTGCTGAGTCATCACCTGTGAAGGGAGTCTTGCTCTATAAACGGTGTTCTTCTTCTTTCTACCTCTGACTTGCCACATTTAGTGTCCCACAGTGTTTGTTATCAGAGCGGGGACCAGCCCAGACCTAAATTACTTCTTGTACCAGAGTGGAGGTGTGGGAATGAAAACACGACTCTCATGACTTTATCAGGAGGGAGTTTTTAGTGATCCTTCATAAAATCCTTAGTTCATATCCTGAAAATCACCAGTGTTTCTTCTTCAAACAGCTTTTATATCAAAACTTAAACAGGGTGGGGGGGAGTTCATTAACATTCTGTTTCCTAGGTAGTGGGGAAGAATGATTTTGGTCACATCCACACCTATGTGTGCTCTGTCAAGTAGACTGAAAAGCACCTCTTCCCTCGGCAACCTCCTAAATTACAACATAAGGAGCAGAAGGACATTAGCATGTCCTGACCACTTGCTTAGGATGGCCTCAGTGTGTCTCACTATCCAAGGCTAGGTGACCACCTTCTGTGTGGAAGGTGCAAATTGTGCCTTGCCAGATCGCTCAGAATGTTGACTGCCATACCATGTAGGAATATGGCCTGTATAATCCAGCCTCTAGAGGTTGTCTCCCCTAATTGATACTGACCTTCTGTATTAGCTTACACGTCCTCAGCACGTGAATGACTCTTCACTCTGGTTTGGGCATGGCAGTTTACACTTGTTTCCCTTTTACAGCTGTTCACAGTACTCAACTCATCGTTGACACCCACTCTGAGTCACAGGGCCTCTGACACATGATAAACACTTCCCCTTCTCTTATTCAGATCAAGTCTTTATGACTAAAGTGCACAGGAGTGAGAGGCCTAATGTGGCTATGGAGACATGCAAGCCTGGGTTTTGTGCGATTTATTTGAGGCAATGAAAGAAATCAGTGACAGCATAAACATAACACAAGACTCCCTAGGTGGCAACTGTGTAACCGCAGGGACCTTGTCCCTCGGTCGCATTATTTCATCCACATGTTCACCACAATGTATGTTTTAAGTAGAATAAGGTAACAAATAAGTCATTTCCCGTTTATCTTTTTTCTTCTTTGTCTTCTTATGTGCATATAAAATAGTGATTGTGCTGGTGACTTTTGAGCCTGTGTGAGGAACTCTTTGGCAAATATAAACTAAAGGAGGAAAGATATGATTTGGTTCAGTTTCTGAAGGAGTCCATGGGATTTTTGTTGTTGTTGTTTTGTTTGTTTATTTTTGTCCCATGTGTTTTGGGAGAGCATCATAGTAGCAAGAATTTGTAATAGAGGAGTCACTTTGCCTCATGGAAGACAGGAGAAAAAGAAAAAGAGAAACTGAGGGGGCAGGACAAGATCCTCAGGATATGTTCGTATGACCTACTTCTTCTGGCTAGCCCCTATCTCCTAACAACTTCAAAACCTACCAAAATCTGGGAACCAACCTTACAATAAATGAACTTTGTTGAAGGGATACTTCATATCCAAAGCATAAGAGTGACTGTTTATACATTTTGGAGTACTTAATGACAATTATTCATGTTTTTCTATAAATGCAAACATCTGAGTTTGTAAGCCTAAGGTTTTTTCCATCCCACAAATTTCTAGTGTTCTTAGTAAATAAGGACAACCTTATGAATTCAACAATAGCGTCAAAGAGACAAAGTTATATGAAGATATGATCATTGCAGCATCCCAGGGTTCCTGTACATCCACCAATTGGGGGGAAAATGTCTATGCCCCACCAAAATCAGTTTTCCAGCCACTGGGCTCCCTTCCCTTCAAAATGTATGTAACCTTGAAAGGAAAAAAAGCTGTCATCCTGGTAGGGTAACCATGGGCTCCACAATCCATATCTGTAGTCATCCTCTTCATCAGTAGTCACCCTTTTCCACACAAAGCAAGGTTTCCATAGCATGTTCTGAAGAATGGCATCTCTGAGAGGGCCTTCCTGAGAAGGGAGTTCTGTAGTTAAGAAACACTGGGAACTTGGCAGTATGCAATGCATTTGCACACACTGGAGACTGCAAGACATTCCATGTAGGACACCATTTAACTTGTGTGAGCTGGTATTGCTCAAGATTCCATAGTCACAGAGCTCATCTTGCAGTCCTCTCTTACCTTGTTTCTGCATTGGGAAAATTGCTGTGTTATGAAGCTGATGAGGCAAAGACACAAAATGTATGTAATGCTATGCTCAACTGATTCTGTTTAATAGTTGATAATTCATCTTCTTAGTGATATGCTCAGTGTATTCTCTTTATAATAGGTTATAATTCATTTTAGATAATTACTTATGGGACGTTGTTATTTTTAATACTGAAAAGGTAATATATAAGTTATACCAATTGAAAATACAAACATACTATGTGTACCACAAAAAAGGCATAAAGAATTTTTAAATTTCTTGTGCCTTAGATCCCTTGATTGCCATGAAGAATTTTTTATGTACCTTACTCTAGCCATTTTGGTAGATAGTATAAACACATAAGAATAAGTATTATAGCCCAGCAAAATACCAGAAAAATTCTTCCAAGACCTCGAAAGAACAGTACTCAACTTCATATGGAAAATCCAAAAACCCAGGACAGCCAAAACAATCCTGTACAATAAAAGCACTTCTGGAGGCATCACAATCCCTGACTTCAAACTCTACTGAAGAGCTACAGTACTGAAAACAGCTTGGTATTGGCATAAGAACAGACAGGAGGACCAGTGGAACTGAATAGAAGACCCAGATATCAATCCACATATCTTCAAACACCTGATCTTTGATAAAGAAGCAAAAATTATCAAATGGAAGAAAGAAAGCACATTTAACAAATGGTGATGGCATAACTGGATATCAACATGTAGAAGAATGAAAATAGACCCATATCTATCACCATGCACAAAACTCAAGTCCAAATGGATCAAAGACCTCAACATAAAGCCAGCCACACTGAACCTTATAGAAGAGAAAGTGGGAAGTACACTTGAACACATTGGCACAGGAGACCACTTCCTAAATATAACCCCAGCAGCACAGACACTAAGAGAAACAATTAATAAATGGGACCTCCTGAAACTGAAAACCTTCTGTAAAGCAAAGGACACGGTCAACAAGACAAAACAACAGCCTACAGAATGGGAAAAAAATCTTCACTAACCCCACATCAGACAGAGCTCTGATCTCCAAAATATACAAAGAACTCAAGAAATTGGATACCAAAAGATCACATAATCCAATAAAAAAAAATGGAGCACAGACCTAAACAGAGAACTCTCAACAGAGGAGTCTAAAATGGCTGAAAGACACTTAAGGAAATGTTCAACATCCTTAGTCATCAGAGAAATGCAAATCAAAACAACTCTGAGATTCTATCTCACACTTGTAAGAATGGCCAAAATCAAAAACACTAATGACAACTTCTTCTGGAGAGGTTGTGGGGAAAACAGAATACTTCTGCATTGCTGATGGGAATGCAAGCTGGTACAACCCCTTTGGATGTCAGTGTGGCGATTTCTCAGAAAATTAGGAAAGAACCTTCCTCAAGACCCAATAATACCACTCTTAGATATATATCCAAAGGATGCTCAATCGTGCCACAAGGACATGTGCTCAACTATGTTCATAGCAGCTTTGTTTGTCATAGCCAGAACCTGGAAACAACCTAAATGCCCCTCGACTGAAGAATGGATAAGAAAAATGTGGTACATTTACACAATGGAGTACTACACAGCAGAAAAAAAATAACGACAGCTTGAATTTTGCAGGAAAATGGATGGAGATAGAAAACATTATTGAGTCAGGTAACCCAGTCACAGAAAGGCAATTATCACATGTACTCACTCATAGGTGGTTTTTAAACATAAAGCAAAGAAAGCCAGTCTACAAACCACAATCCCAGAGAACTTAGACAACAATGCAGACATTATGAGAAACTTACATAGATCTAATCTACATGGGAAGTAGAAAGTAGAAAAAGACAAGATCTCCTGAGTAAATTGGGAGCATGGGGACCTTGGGGGAAGGTTGAAGAGGGAAAGGGAGAGGCAGGGAGGGGAGCAGAGAAAAATGTAGAGCTTAATAAATATCAATAAAAATGTATAAAAAACCCATTAACAGCTCAAAATAAATAAATAAATAAATAGTCTCGAAAAAACAAAATAAATAAATAAAATTAAATATATAAAAGAAGGAATTTTTTTTTAAAGAATAAGTATTATAATATATTCTCAACAAACAGATAATGAACATGGATTCATTTGGGTTTTCTTTTTCTTCTGTAGCAGTCTCTAAATTCTTTCATTTTGCCCAGTCCTACAAAGTTAGCTAGGGTACCTGGAATGGGGGTCATTAAAGCCAAAGGAATGTCAGGTGAAAGAACCTGAGACAGAAGACACAGGATAGAATCGGGAGGTCTGTTTGGTCATGTCTAAAACAGACAGCCCAGAGTTTATTTCAGAACTTGCTTATATACAAAGGCAGAACAAAGCACAGTCAGTCAGTATCCAACCACAAGACCATTCCTGCTCTTGAGTGAGCAGCCTCCTCTCTAACATGTGCTGACTGCTCCGAAGCAGTCTTGCTTTCTATCTTGATGTTCCTGAGGTTTGGTGTCAGCAGTATTCTTTCTACTAGATACATGGGCAAAATGTTCTTTCCCATGGGCTAAATCAGAAGTATCTCACAGTCCTCAAGGTTATTGGAAAAACCAGAGCAGGCAAGCTTGAACTCATGACTTCTTTAAATCAGAATTGATTCCAAATAGAAACTGAGTCACACATGGGCTCCCACACATTCTGTGACATACTAATGTGTTTTCATGAAGTTATAGGATGAAGTAAAAGTAAGACTTTATATTAATATTCCCCCAGAGTTAACCTTTAGGAAGTATTATTGAGAATTAGGAGATAATATACAATTTTGAAGTGTAAACGGATAATCAGTTTAGATGTAAAATTTATTTTATAAATCTATATTTAATACTCTCAGAAGAATATTCTGTGGAAATTACATGTGTTATCTTTGACAGTTGTGGTCTGTCTTGTCAGAAATGACTCCTTTGTTTTCCACCCCTGTAGGAGGAGGCTGCTTATTCATACAGTCTTCCCAGAACCAAAATAGCCACACAGAAACTATATTATTTAAAGCACTACTTGACTCATTAGCTCTAGCTTCTTATTGGCTAACTCTTACATATTAATTTCACCATTTACATTAATCTGTGTATTTCCACATGGCAGTGGCTTACCGGCAAAATTCCGGCTTCTGCCTCCAGCAAGGCTACATGGCTTCTCTCTTACTCCACCTCCTTCCTCCCAGCATTCAGTTTAGTTTTCTGTGCCTAGCTCTGTTCTCCTATAGCTCTGCTATAGGCCCAAAGCAGTTTCTTTATTCATTAATGGCAATCACAGCATACAGGGGGGAATCCCACATCACACCCCAAGAGAATATGATTGCTTTGGGGACTTGTCCCTGCCTGTGACCATACTGACATGTTGACAGCACTTAATCATCTTGGGTCTAAATTAATGGAAGGCCCATTGGAGCATTGATTCATCCACCAGAAGCAGAGCTTCAATGACATGAGTACTCATTAGTGACTTCTTTTGAGACTAGAGAGGGCCAGGGAGAGGAATACCAGAGCCCAAGAGTCACAGCTGCAGCTGCATAGAAGTAGAAGCTTGCTCATAGTTCCAATAGAAGATTTCTTTCCTAGGATTTTTATTTAAAAAAATACTACAAACTATGTGGCTTAAATAATGGAAATGTATTATTCTTCATGTTCTGGTGACTTCCCCCCACCACCATAAAATTATTTTCATTGCTACTTCGAACTTTAATTTTGCCACTGTTATGAATCATACTGTAAATATCTGATATGCATGGTATCTGATATGTGACCCCTTGTGAAAGGGTCATTTGACCCCCATAGGGGACATAATCCACTGTTTAAATGAAGATGTCATTGTAGTTTATTCTTTCCTAGGACTCTGAAGGGAGGCTCTGCTCCAACCCTTTCTCTGTAGCCTTTCTTTGCAGTTGGTTGTCTTATCCCTGTGTCTCTTTATACATTGTCCTGTGCACATCTCCATCCAAATCTTCTCGTTTAAAGACAACAACTATGTTAGAATAAGGCCCACTCTGTTGATCTCAATTCAAATCAATTACTTCCCCACCAAACTTATCTTCAACCAAGGCCACATTTGCTTTGAGTTAAGACTCCAACACATAAATTAACCCTTAATAGAGGGGTCGTAATTCCAGGTTTTAGTGCTTTTCATAATCCTCCTCATGCCAACACGCTCATTCCCCACTTGCAGCTGTTAGCATGTAGGCTCCTTAAGGAAATGGCAAGCAGTGACATCACATGTGGCTACTGCGGTTTATTGTCTCATTCGATAACATACTTCATTACTCCAGAAGGATGTGTGAATATCTTGTAGCACCTGGCTGAGCTGTAGACAACCAGAGGGGTCCATTTTCCTCCTGACTTCCTCTTTGGCTTCTCTTTGCTGGCCTCCTTCTGTCACAGTCCTTCTTGTCTGGAGATTCGCCCTTTGACCTGGTAGGCTAATCCCTCCCCTTCTTTATTGCCTGAGTTGGTTTACTTTTCTGAGAACCCTGGTCACTTGATCTCTCTCGTTAAGGAATGAGCACACTGCAAGCAAAAACACACTTTCTATTCGGTGATTCCAGCTACATTGTGCTGAATTAACTTCAAAACTCTCCAAACATGAGAACACCTGCCAAACAGATCATTGAAAGGAAGAATTTTTTTCATGTTTTATAACCATCTCTGATTAAATTTCTTCACAAAAGGAGAAGCCAGCTGATTCATCCAGAGTGGCTCAGTGGTTTGGCTCAACATGCGTTCCTGTCATTCCTGCAATGTCCGGGTGTTGGTGGCTCTTGTGTGTGGGCTGCTGACGGGTGTTGTTTTGGGCCTGGGCATCTGGAGGTTGGCAATAAGGATCAACAGAGGTAATGTCACCCTGTTATTGTCTGCTGGGTGGGTAGGGGGCTTGAACCTATGACTCTGTCATCTGATGTACCACTGCTAGAAAGGACCTCATCCAGGCAATGGGACTTTCTACAATGCCTCTTATGAAGCATAAGACAGAAGCTGGTTGATGGCTAGTGGGTAACTCTATGTATAAAAATATGTGTGTGGGCAAATAAGCAGGGTGAAGAATGAGTTTTGAATTGCTTTCTTTGTGCTATTTTAATCCCTGAGTTGACAGAATGAGTAATAATAGAAATTATTACAATGTGTGTTTGGGTTTACTTAGCTAAATCCTAGAAAGATAAATAGTTATGAGCACAGACTCCCAAGCAACCATGTCCAACTATATAGCAAATATGTACAACCATGTAGAAATTCATCTCAAGAAGAAACTTTCAAGATGTTGGCGTGGTTGGATGTAAAATGATGGTGCTAAAGCAAATCCCTTGGGAACTCAAAAGTGCACTATCAATGATTCTGATGCTGCCTCCCTTGGCCTCTGGAAAGGCCCAATAAAGCCGTGTTTCTCAACCTGGGGGACACAACTTCTTTGTAAGCTGAACCACCTCAGACCACTGAAAAACACAGATATGTACATTACGATTCAGAAAAGGAGCAAAATTACAGTTATGAAGTAGCAACAAAAATAATTTTGTGGTTGCGGTCACCCCAACATGAGGAACTGGATTAAAGGGTTGGAGGTTAGGAGGGTTGAGACCCACTGCTATAAAGAGATTGAAACTTGGCATGTGGAACATGTGAAACCTAATAGATGGACGTGACTAATGTTAGTAAGGGGGAGCAGTATGCCCTCAGGGAAGGCAGGAACCGCTGTCCAATGGTGCCAGGCTGCAGAGTCCTGTGCGGATAGCGAACGGTCGATACTGGCTGCTGCTGGAGAGGTAGCCTGGAATGCAACCATCTGTAGTCCATCCAGAAAGACCCGGATTCAGAGAACACTGTGTTGGCAGCATTCAAAGAACGATAGTAAGAAAGCGGGGATGACAAAAGAAGAAAATTAAAATTGTAAGGTTGGTAAAATAGTTAGATTCAGTTTGAAGAAAACCATAAGGAGTCTTTCTCGCTGTTAGGCTTATTAAATGTGTTAGCTCTCATGTAAAGGATATGTATTTGAAAGATTTCTTCCTTCTTGCTTTATTCATAAGGACATCTATTTTTAAAGGAAAACTTTTGGCTTATAAGTGACATAGTTAAATCCAACCATCACAGGGACAAAGTACAAAACCAGCACGAGGAACAGCACGGAGCAGAGGACAGAAGCTGAGTGACAGCCAGAGGCTTAGGGAGAGCTTCAGCCGTGTGGGCACACCTCCGAGCCTCCGAGCCGCTGCAGGTCCAACGCCTCGGAAGGAAACAGAAAAGGCCGTAAAAGCTCTGTTTCTCAGAGGACCAGTGCCTCAGAAAGACCAGCTTTGCCGTGGGTGTTAGTTTTTCAGTTGGTTCTCTGTATAAGAGCTATCCTTCAGTTTTGGGGTAAAGCCAATGGGAAATCAGAGGGTCATCACTATTATTTCTTGTTTAAAGACTGAAGGCCGACCCTGTTTGCTGTTGCTGCTTGCCTTGTCAGTTTTATTTGGAATGTACTTTAGTTCTGTCTTCATTTGTTTAATTCTGTTCTATTTCGTTCCATTCTTTCCCATTAACTTCTGGGTGTTTCATCTCCCCCCCGCTCCGGCTTGCTTCCTTCTACCCACCTCATTTAATGCCGTTACAGAGAGTTTCCTCTCTAGTCCTTTGCTTAATAATAAATTGTTCTTAATTTATTTTTAGAGACAGAATTCATGCATATCTCAGAGAAACCAATGTAAGTGTGAATGCCTTTCTTTTTTTTTTGGTTCATTTTTGAGACCTCACTTTATAGTTCCAGGTGTCCTGGAACTCACGATATTTATCCAGGATGACCTCAACTCATGGCACTCCTCCTGCTTCAGCCTCCCAAGTGCTAGGTTTACAGGCAAGATCTCACATGCCCGACTAACCATAAATACCTTATTTAGAAAAAAAGAAGTATATGCACATATACATCAAGTTGTGTCTAAATTAATTTACTATATTTGAAATTCATTTCATATAAACATAATATATTTTTTCACAAAAATGGTAATTTCTTTGTGAATAACAGAAGACAAAAACAAAAATCTCCATGCTAGGCATGCAGAGGCTCATCTCTGCTGGTGCAGTAACCACCATGCCTCCGCTGTCCTCGGTAGGCATGCAGACGCTCATCTCTGCTGGTGCAGTAACTTACCATGTTTTCGTGGTACTCGCTAGGCATGCAGAGGCTCATCTTTGCTGGTGCAGTACCTGCCATGCTTTCGCTATCATCTGGGAGACTGGGTTTTGCAGCGTCATAGTCTGTCTGTTTTGATCCAGGCCACTGCCTAATCTCAATGGAAAGGCAAATTCAAAATTGCCAACATCACAAATCAAATCAACTCTAATTATTCAAAGTGTTAAGTTTCTTTTTTTTAAAAAAAAAGTGAACCATTGGTTTGAATGCCAAAGAAGCACTTTAAGACTTGGTCTATAGAATTCCAGTGACTGTCTATGAGCAAATGGAGCTTTTTAAAGTCCCACTCCTGTTTCTGACTGTGCCTCTTGTTCAAAGGTCACTACCAATTAAGGTTCTGGTTTTGGCAATTGGATGGTGCTGCTTAGTAGCTGAGGTTTCTTTCAGCTTGGCTGGAGTAGTCTGTCATTTTTACATGACATCGATGGAATTCTTGACTAAGAATGATTTTTTTTCTATTGCCATGTGTAATATATTATCTATGTTTTCTAATGCATGACTCTTATCCATTTAACATTTCTTTGGGCAAATGAAACTTCCAATAGTATCAATAGCTTCTGCAATTCCCAAGAGGAGTTCCAGACTTGGGTCCTCCCCTGTAGTGGCAGTTTGCCTCCCCCGTTTCACAAGAGCGTCTCGTTTGGTGGGGTAGGCTTTCAGCTGAATGTCACGGTTCCGTGGGGATTTCTCTACCTACCCAATACAAGTTCTTACCCATTCCCCCCTTTTCACACATACTTTTTTCACAGTTCTCATAACTGACAATTTCTTCATCCTTACTTACTTTGTTGAAGAGGAGAGGGGCCTGATAAGAAACCTCTCATATTCCCTGCAACTAGATTTGAGTTACTGCGGGGATAAATAAATCTTACAAAAACTAAAAGGTGGAATTAGTCTTCTAGGGAGACCATAACAAAATACTGTAACCAGGTACTTTGGACACCACAGAATTCTCTTTTACACAGTTATAGGCACCAGAGAGACTGGGGAAATGTGAGCTACGGCTTTGGTATCTAGTGTAGGTCTGTCTCTCCGTTCTGAAGAGTCTTCTTGCTGCAACACCTTTTAAACTTTGATATTTAATGCTATTACATTGGGAATTCAATTTCAATACATGAATTTTGAGAGGAGGCATTCAGTCCATCGTATGGAAGAAGAATTGTCAAATAGTTGTATTCAGAAATTATACAACAAAACTACCAAATTCTCAGGCTTTTGGTGTAGGAGGTCCCTCTGTGTTTCTGTTGCGTTCATTGGTTAAATAAAGAGACTGCTTTGGCCTTTTGATAGGGCAGGACTTAGGTAGGTGGAGTAGACAGAACAGAATGCTAGGAGAGATGGACAGAGAGAGCCGCCATAAAATCACCAGAGTCAGACATTCTAAATCTTTCCCGGTAAGCCACGATCTTGTGGTAAACACAGATTAATAGAAATGGGTTAGTTTAAGATGTGAGAGTTGGCCAAAAAGAGACTAAAACTAATGGACCAGGCAATAATTAAATAAATACAGTTTCTGTGTAATTATTTCGGGAGTTAAGCTAGCCATGCAACCTGGAGCTAGGCGGCGGGATCGTGGCCCACCCGCGCCTCTTACTACAGGCTTTCCTTCAAAATAGTAAGAGAAATGCAAGTTTGGATGTTTAAAGAGAAATGTTTTTGTTTCCTGCTGCTGTTTGAAGCCATGTGGCATATGACCATTGGACCCTAGGCTTCATTAAGATCTTTCCAATTACATATAGCCTCTGTTTACCTATTTCACCAGTAATCTCACAGGGTATACTTCTTTTGGAAGAAATCTGTATACTTTCAGAATCCCAGTCCTTTCACATTGAGTGTTCATAAAAAAATGTCTAAATTATTTTCAAAAATGATAGGTGTTAGAGATCCATCTCTGTTGGTTTCATGCTTCTAATACCAAGGGGCTTGCAATGGAAGAAGCAGTGTGGCTTTGAGTCCCATCACACTTGATAAGGAAAGTTAAATATAAATGTAGATTTCATTGCATTTTGCTCCTTTGCCATTTACCAGTTTGAGCTAATCCTAACAAATATACCCAGATGTCACAACACAGTGGTGAGAGGATGCTTTCTTTAATTTGTATTAATAAGAAGGCATCTCAACCTCAATATACAATGGTGACACCTTATTTAACTGTATCTTTCCGTTCTCCTCTAAGATTTCCCTGCTTTTGTTCCTTTCCTACACCAGCCGTAACCTTCCTTCCCCACCATAGGACAGACTTGTTCCTAGGCTTATCAAGGGCCTCAGAAGGTTTATATAGTCCCAAACCCGAGGTCATATTTTATGGCACTCATAATTCTCACTCAGTAGAAAATGTATGTTATCAGGAAAAGTCATGATGAGTTTATTGCTGCTCAGAAACTAACCTGCCCACAGACACTTGTCTTTCTTTTCTTTACTCAGTTTAGTACTTCCCACGGAATACATCTACACAGTAATAAAACTAACTCCTGCAACGGATCCTGGAACACTAGGCCATTTCAGTGTTAATAGAGGAAAGTACGTTGAGGTGACTAGGGTCAATTCTTCACTTACAAATCTCTCTCCTATTCCTTCTTCCCCCTTCCTGTTTCTGCACGTGTCCACACACTAAATATTTTTAATACAAAATTAACTATGAAAATGGAGGGAATCTTGCTCTAGGGATAAGCTTTGTTGTGCAAGTGACAGAGGGACAATGATAAGGATTATCGTAATTTAAGAATCAGTGATGTAGCTAAGCGGTGGTGGTACATGCCTTTAATTCCAGCACTCAGGAGGCAGAGACAGGTGGATCTCTGTGAGCTCGAGGCCAGCCTGGTCTACATGAGCTAGTTCCAGGACAGGCCCAAAGCTACACAGAGGAACCCTGTCTCAAAAAATAAATAAATAAATAAAAGAATCAGTGATGTTTACAGATCACATTTCAAAAGTCATTATCTTAAAGTAAGAAGCTGGATTCTTGGCTTAGTGGATTATTCCTGGGTTTTCCAGTGTTAGATTTTTAGGGATATGACCACAAGTCTGGGCCAGACTCTAGTGACAAGCTGTTAAAGATCCTTCCAGAATTCAGTGGCTATGACTATTTTTGTGAGTGAGTAGGAAGAGAACCCCAAAGCAAAGCTGTCTTACTTTAAATCTCAACATGGCTGCTTAGTAACTGAGTGACTGGGCACATTCGTCAATATTTCTGTGCCTCAGTTTTTCCCCCTCTTGTAAGAATGATGATAAATTCTGCCTCTTGGGGCTATTTTGAAAATTAAATGAGTCAATGCATTTGAAAATTCAAGACTTTATTTTTTTTTTCTTCTAAGCACTCAGAACACCTGGGCAACTATTTTCTAATTTATGAAGTTTTAGGTCATTCAGTACCAAGCACTGTTTTGTCCACTCCTTGAGTTATACCTTGACTGGATACCATTGACCCACATTGGACCTTTGGATTGAGACTCAAGTTATTGCACCAACAGTCTACAATAGGTTTAATCATTAAGTTAAATTGGCTAGCTGAAAAGAGAAACAGAAAGTGTTTCAGGAACTTCCATAGAATAATTGCTTTTCAATGTTTATGCTACTTCATTAGTAAAAGACAGTTTATTAAAACATTATATTTACTGAAAGTGTTAACCACATAGTTAATATTGAACAACTTTTATCTTAACAAAAGATATACTTCATTTCATCTGCATACACTATTATTCCTTCCTTTCTTCTTTCTCTTTCTTTCTCTGACCCACAGAATGTTTTCCTAAACATGGCCAGCCTAATGTCTCCTTTTTGCAACTACAGCTATGAAAATATTTATATGAACAACTTCATCCTTCTGAGTTTACCTTTTATAGCCATGACAGAGCCTGAAAGATGCTGGTGGTACTTTGGGTGACATTTTGTGTCATTTGGGTACTTTAGAGGCTAAGAGTCTGAAGGGGGTAGAACACAGAGTTAAATATACCATTACAACAGATAGTGGGTAGTCCAGCTTCAGCTAGATGTCCTTAACTAGAACTCAAGTGACCGAGAAGCCATTCAGCAAACACTTATTAACTTTCTATTCATTAACAACGTTCTAAGATCTAGAGATACAAGCTATGACCTTCATTCAATATACTCCTTAACTAGAAGACTTGTAATTAAAAGGCAGAATGACTAGGCATGGATAGATGCTTCTTCTTGCTTATTAAATGTATACAATTCATAACTAAGTGTTCAAACACACCAACAGGCTTCTGTACTTAAAGGGAAATCCCAGGAGACTGAAACACTGTACAGAGTTGATACCATAATGATGAGTAGGCGCTGTTGTAAACTCTAGAGGTTAAGGGTTTGGTGTATCCATGGGGACAGAAGGCATGGTGCTAGACTGTGTAATGAGGAAGTTGGACTGAAGCCACTAGTGTGACACTTGAAGCCTTCAGGAGTCACATCAACCATAAAAAACGAGTTTAGAAGGTATCTGTCCTCTATGCCACAGAAACGTTAGATAACTCTTATCACCTACATTTTCTGTTGTGGTGGATTTGAGACTGGGTCTCGTGTAGCCCAGGCAGGCAACCACCTAACCTAGGCCGGGATGACCTTGAACTCCTGATCCTCCTGTGGGCTTGTGCTGAAGGTGGGATTCTAGACTTCTGTCTAGCTTACCTTCTGAAAACAGCTTCTGTTTCTGCTCCCGTGCCAGCAATGAAACCGTGTTTAGCTTAGTTCTCTACAATACCTGTCTCACCTGCCCCTACCCCTCGCCTGCATTTTCTGGGATCCTTTCATTTTCCTCCATAGATTGCTGAAGATTCCTTTTATTATTTTTTATTCTCTTTTTGTAGATAAAATCTATCTTTACTTATTCTGACTCTTTGTCACCAGCTCACATAGAGACAGACTCTACATTAACATCTTAGGCAGAAGTCATTTATGCTTTAGAAATTAAGAAACAGCAAATTCTAGAACAAATATTCTTGGTGATAATATTTTTTTAAATTAATGGAATTAAAATCAAAAAATGAAAGCAGACAATAGTTAAATGAATTATTTGAAATGATGAACTTAGCAAATAAATTTTTAGAATGATTAATAAAAAACTAGTAATTCAACAATATATAAGGAAAGAAAGGCACTCCAATACACAGAAGTGGGATTTAAGCAAAATCATAAGCAAATATCATAGAAAACTTTACCTTTGAAAACATATAAGCTGAGTCAAATGGAGTAGTCTCCATATGAATAATAAATGAATAGAAAGAGCTAGTTTCCCACACAAACTGTCATGTGACCTCCACATACATTCACACATGTGCACACACACACATTATAACTACAATGTGTCATTTAAATTTTTGAATAATTGAATAAGCAGCTTTTAAAAGCCCTGTTTGAAAATGTCACTGGTTGTACTGTAAAATATGACAGGAAGGAAGAGCATCACAGAATTGTTTTGAAGTCTCACACACACACTTCAGTGAACTGTGATCTTCATAAAATATCTAAAAATTCATTACTGTTCCCAAGACCATGAAGATTTTCTTCTATTAGTTTTATTCAAATTACACTGAGTGTATGATCTGCTTTCAAATAACTTTTGAAAGCTGGAAATCTGTATCTAGATCCATTTTTTTATGTCTTTGTTTCTAGATGTCCTGCAACATTTGCTGGAAAATTAGCTTTTCTCCACTGAGCATAATGCTTCTTCTTTCTCAAACAACACCTGGCTATTGTTGAATGGGCTGTGAATGAATTGCATTTCATTCCAGAGGTTCACTTATTTATGCTACTGGAGTGTGAAGTGCCAATTCCCTGAAAGCTTGTTTCTCTAATGACTAAAAACAGAGCATTTCCTTATGCTAATGACTGTCTATATGACTTCTTTTACAGAGTGTCTCTTCAACTCTAGCCCATGAAAAATAAAAATTGTGTGGTCTGCACTCTTGTTATGAATATATATTCTTTATAAATTGCAATTCTAACAATTTAACTTACAATTCTAATTTACACACACACATTATTTTCTTCAAGTCTGTGACTATCATTTTGATTTTCTGAAAATACATTTTAATGAGCAGACATTTTTAATTTACATTAAATGCAGTTTATATATTATTTATATATAATATTTTATTAAATGCAGTGTATATATTTTCAAAGGTAAAGTTTTCTACGGTATTTCCTTATGAATTTGCTTAAATCCCACTTCTGTGCACTGGAGTGCCTTTCTTTCTTTGTATATTGCTGAATTACTAGTTTTTCTTTTATTAATTATTCTAAAAATTTATTTGCTTAAGTTCATCAATATAAAAAATTTCAAATTACACATTGTAGTTTTATTGAGTGTGTGTGATTGTGTGTGCACGAGTGTACGTGGAGGTTGGACGACAGCTTGTGGGGAAAGCTAGTTCTTCCTATCCATTCATTTCTATATTTAATACTATTTTGTCCTTCAAAAGTAGTTGCATGTTCCACAGTTGCAAATACACTCCTCTACATTTTATTTTTAAAGCGTTATGGTTTTGGCTTTGTTTTCAGCGTGTGATCCATATTAAATTGAGTTTTAAGGGGGATATATTCGCTTAGTTCAGAACATTTCCATTTGTAAAAAAAGAAAAAGAAAATCAACAACTTTCTCAGTTAGTAGTTTTAGCAAATGTGTGAAAGATCAACAGGTCACTTCTGATTTATCTTTTTTAATTTATATGTGATTCTGGGGCCAAGTCCCGGCATTGCACATTAGGCAAATGTTTACCACCAAGCTACATCATCGGCCCTGTTTTATCTATTTTTGAACTTTTTATTTCATTGATATCATTGTCTTTATGTTAATTCTACCCAACCATTATCTGTGTGACTTAGTCCAACCTAAAACTAGTAGTGAAAGTATTAAGACATGTGCATCTTCCAAAACCTTGTTCTTCTTTCTGCCTTTTCCATTTCCCAAAAATATTAAAACCAGCTCATAAATCCCTACAGAAAAAATAGTTGTAAATATATTTATCTATGTGCTTGTGTGTATATCTCTGTGTATTTACATACGTGTACATGCGCCACCACATGTATGCAGACGGTCATAGAGAAGAGAATAGGGTGTTTGATCCCTGGAAGTTATAGGCCATCATGAGCTGCCTGAACTAGGTGCTCAGAAGAAAACTTGGGTCCTGTAAAGAGCAGTACATGCTTTTAATCAAATCACTGAGCCACCTCCCAGCCCCTTGATTTAGATTTTAACTGTCATTTGGAGACGAAAGGACAGCTTAGCTAACGAGGCTTTCACTTATTTATTTATATCTTCATTTATTTAGTTGTTTACATTTTCTCTTAATAATGAAGTCTTACCAATATCTTCTTAGTTCCAATAGTTTGATGATTTTATGATAATTTAAATGTATTTTCTAATTATTTATTGCTAACATGTATAATAAATATTTTTGCATCACACAATCTTTTTTAATGTACTTAATCATTTTAATGGGTTTTGGATACACCTTAGAATATTCTATAGATTTGATTTACATATGACTATCATCCTTCTAAACTTTATACCTCTTCATTTTGCCATCTGCCACGCTGATGAGCACTGAAGACAATCTTCATTAGTAGTGGTTAGCACAATTACATTGAACTTTTTTTCTGTGAAACTTCAGAGGAAGACATTACATGTTAAAGTGATAGGTTCTTTACGGATGGTTTTTATGAGTTTGAGGAAATTCTTTTGTTATGATTCATTCGCTAGGGGTTTTGCTTTTAGTATGTGAGATATTTTGCTCCCTGTATTGATAATTTTCTGTTTATTCTATCATATGGTGAGATGATTAATTAGCCAACTTATTTTTTATTTTTAAACCAATCTTTCATTCCTAGGATAAATCTTACTTGGTCATGTGGCATCTGTTTTATTTGTTGCTTGATTTGTTTTATGACTGCTTTAAAAGTGCGTGCTCACTAGTCTGATGTCAACTTAACATAGACCGTGGTCATCTGAGAGGTGAGAACCTGAACTGAGAAAAATGCCTCTGTAAGATAGGGCTGTAGGCAAGCCTGTAGGGCATTTTCTTAATTCGTGATTGATGGAGGAGGGCCCACTGCATGGTAGGTGCTTTCAGCCTTGGACTGGTGGTCCTGGGTTCTATAAGAAAGCAGGCTGAGTAAACCACGAGGAGCAGACCAGTGAGCAGCACTTCTCTTTAGTGTCTACATCAGCTCCCGCCTCCAGGTTCCTGCTCTGAGCTGCTGCCCTCACTGCTTTTGATGATAAATTGTTACATGGAGCTGTGAATGAAATAAATACACCTTTCCTCCAAAAGTTAGTTGTCTTTGGTCATAGTGTTTCATCACAGCAACGGTAACCCTAACTATGGTAGAAATTGGTACCAGGATAGTGGGGTATTGCTGTGACAGGCCTGGCCATGCTGTTTCTGGGAGGACCATGGGAGGACTTTAGACATTTAAGCTAGAAAAGCCATTGAGTGTTCAAAGCTTGGAGAGTTGTTCTGTGGGAGCTTGGAAGAAAAGAGTGAGGAAAGGGATGCAGATGATGGAGGCCTGGGTTGTGAAGTGCCAGAGAGAAATCTGAGACCCCCTTAAAGACTCTCTAGAGGCTGTTGTATATTTTGAGTTAAGAATCTGTGGTTCTAGTTCTCTGGGGCTGGAGAATCAGCTGTGATTAACAAGATTTCAGAAGCATTAAAGAAAAAAACTTTGCTGGGATAGTCAAGTCTGGACAGTGGACCTGAGAAATTAGTGGTGTGTAAGAAGAGACCAGGTAAAATATTCAGGTGAGTCAGGACAAAGAAATTGTGTTCCAGAGGTGACCAAGGTTGTACCTCATGCTGGTATCTGAACTTGGTCATGTAGAAAGAAGAATCCCCCAGGTGGTACTGGCACAGGGGATTTGTCTTTTTCTACTTTCTACTTCCCATGTAGATTAGATCTATGTAAGTTTCTCTTAGTGTCTGCATTGTTGTCTAAGTTCTCTGGGATTGTGGCTTGTAGGCTGGCTTTCTTTGCTTTATGTTTAAAAACCACCTATGAGTGAGTACATGTGATAATTGCCTTTCTGTGACTGGGTTACCTGACTCAATAATGTTTTCTATCTCCATCCATTTTCCTGCAAAATTCAAGATGTCATTATTTTTTTCTGCTGTGTAGTACTCCATTGTGTAAATGTACCACATTTTCCTTACCCATTCTTACAGGTGTAAGATGGAATCTCAGAGTTGTTTTGATTTGTATTTCTCTGATGACTGAGGATGTTGAACATTTCCTTAAGTGTCTTTCAGCCATTTTAGATTCCTCTGTTGAGAGTTCTCTGTTTAGGTCTGTACTCCATTTTTTTTATTGGATTATTTGTTCTTTTGATGACCAATTTCTTGAGTTCTTTGTATATTTTATAGATTAGCCCTCTGTCCAATGTGGGGGTGGTGAAGATCTTTTGCCATTCTGTAGGCTACCATTTTGTCCTTTGGTTTAAGACCCCTCTGTGTTCCCTCTGGAACACAGTCTCCTCAGTTTCGCATATAACGCTCTTCACAATCTACTCTGTTCCCTGCTGACACCGCTCATAGGACTGTTGCTGCTGTGTTAAGATATACTCTTTCGCTGGGAAGCATGGGAACTGTCCATGCTTTGTGATGCAGCACTTTGTTTTGGAGTATGCATGCATGGTTGTGTGTCTGTGTGCAGATGCATGTGGGTACAGTACATGTATGACCTTGGAAAAGTCAGAGGTCAGCTTCTAGTGTCATCATTCTTTGACTGCCATCCACCATGTTTGAGACAGGGTATCACATTTGCCAGGAACTCCTTTATTTAAGTCATCTTTCTGGCTAGTGAGGTCCAGGACTCTACCTTTACAGCACTGGAATTACAAATGGGCACTACCTTGTCTACCTTTTCCACACAGATTCTGGGAACTGAACTCAGGCTTGCATAGAATGCATTTTACCTACTGAGCACCCAACCCCTCTTCCTGTTGCTCTTTCTATGCTTCCAATATTGATCACTAGTTTTCTCCAGGTTTATCTGAATTAATTACACAGTCTAACTCAAATATTGCCTGTTTAGGAAAGTCTTCCTTGGTGATATTACCTCTGTCCTCCTTATTGCCTTTGTATTTGTCTTGGTGGTTTCTATAGTTGTGATGAAACACCATGACCAAAAGCAGTTTCACTCACAGGTCCATAAAGGAGTAAGTCACAAAACAATCCCACACCAGTTTGGAATTATGATTAATAAAAGGGTTATTTATTTAAAGGAAAAACTTACAGATAACCATCCTAGACAACAGCCATCTGCACAACCAGGAAAAGAGTCTGGTAGCCAGAAGCGGAATCAGAAGCAAGAGAGAGAACATGCAGGGCTATCACTGCTTTTTCAAGCCAAAGAGACCACGCCCAAGTGGGTTGGTATCTTAAAGGCTATTGGCTGAAGGAGTGGAAGGAGTTCCCACAGCAGGTCCATGTAACAGTTCATCATCAAAAGCAGTGAGGACAGGAACCTGGAGGCAGGGGCTAATAAAGATGCTGTGGCAGAGGGCTGCTTGCTGCCTTGCAACTCATGACTTACTAACCTTGCTTTCTTGTAGAACCCAGGACCACCAGCCAAGGGATAGCACCACCCACAGGATCTGGGCTCTCCTCTATCAATCACTAATTAGGAAGATGCACTACAGGCTTGCCAACACCCCGATCTTATAAAGGCATTTTCTTTTCTTTTTTTTTTTAAAGATTTATTTATTATGTATACAACATTCTGCCTCTATGTATGCCCACATGCCAGAAGAGGGAGCCAGATTTCATTACAGATGGTTGTGAGCCACCATGTGGTTGCTGGGAATTGAACTCAGGACCTCTGGAAGAGTAGTCAGTGCTCTTAACCACTGAGCCATCTCTCCAGCCCTAAAGGCATTTTCTTAACTGGGGTTCCTTCATGTCAGAAGACTCTAGCTTATATCAAGTTGATATAAAATTAGCCAGAATACTATTCAAATCGTATTTGGAAATCTGCATGCTGCTAACTTGGTCTGTCTGACTATCTATCTATCTATCTATCTATCTACCTACCTACCTACCTACCTACCATCTATCTAACTAGCCAGCTAGCCCTAATCTTTATAATTTCCTTTTTCTTAAAGGAGTATCATTGGAAAGTCTGTTTTTTTTTTTAAGTCCATCTTTTTGGTTTCCATAGTACCACATATTGATGAGGATATCATAAAGGATAGTTCCAGCAATGACAATCTGGTTCTGCATATAGAAATTAGATGACTACAGATTTTAAAAGAAAAACTAATAGACAAATTACCATACTATTCTGTTGCTTACTGTGTTTTTTGTTCAGGCCTATCTGCTTCTGTACCGAGCACTCCTGTACAGTTCTGCAGGAATGGTGGAACCTGGCAAAACAGCAGGTGCATTTGTCCTGAAGAGTGGACAGGGCTGAGATGTACAATTGGTAAGTTACTCGGCTGATACTGTGGTGATGTATAGAATGACAACAGCAAGCATTTTGGAAGCTTTAGCTAAAGTCTATAGACACAGTTGGCATAAAGACAGTAGCACTAGGATGTGTACTCATGAACCCCCTATAGCTATGGGTATCATCATAAGACCTGCATAAGATTGGTCAGCCCACATTTCATCAGGAACGGCGGAGGCTCTTATGAGGTCCTATGCCCTCCCTGAGGGGCTATTGTCATGGGAGAGGAGGTGTGGTTTTCTTCAGTGGTGTAGCCACTGGCAAAATTGCTCCTGCTCCAGTAAGTTGCATCCCACTCAAGGCCCCTGTGCAAGAAACGCTAATTAAAGGCAGTGGATCAAACACAACACAAAGGCTTGCAAATAGGAGGAGGACTTGTTGGAGAAAAGGATATTAGAGGATGGAGGATACAAGACAGAGTGGGAATGAAAAAAATTCTAAAGGTTAGTATGTAATTGTATAAAACTGTCAAAAACAGAAGCACATATACATAAATATATGAAAAATATTATAAGTGATAAAAGTGTGAGGGTTTTTTCTTTTTAATCACCAAAGTCCTGTTTTCCTCCTTGGCTCTATATGGTGAAGACAACTTTATCCATTTTCCAAATGTCAATTTTTTTCTATAATCACAGGTATAATTTTCCTTTAGGCTCCAGGCTTTAATCCAGGGCAACCAGCAACATGGTTTCCTCAGAACTTTCCAGGGGTCATATGCCATTTGACTCTCTTTCAAATGTCAGATTTTTAACATAATTATTTAAATAATTATGTTAATTATGTACATGTTTTTTAAAGATTTACTTGTATATTATGTATACAGTGTTCTGTCCGCTTGTATGCCTGCAGGCCAGAAGAGGGCGCCAGATCTCATTATAGATGGTTGTGAGCCATCATGTGGTTACTGGGAATTGAACTCAGGAGCTCTGGAAAAGCAGCCAGTGCTCTTAACTGCTGAACCATCTCTCCAGCTCCTTAACATAATTTTTTTTAATCAGGATGAATCTTCCCCTCTAAGCATATGCTTATATTAAGTATATGTTTAATTAAGTTCCTTTCTTTCCATTAAGTTATTAAATTTATGGTTTGACCTCACTAAATGGTGTGTAAGAATCCGAGTTTAAGCATTTCTGGATCAAGGTGTACTTGCCAACATTTTTCAATCTCATGCTTCTGGCTTGGAGCACAGAGTTCCTCCATCCACTCTTGTTAACTGTTTCCATTCCTTGCAGCTAATGCATCCAACCCACCCATGATGTGGGTTTTTTACTTTGATCTAAATCCTCATAAAGTCCTTTGTCACCATAGATTGCAGTTTTTCAATTCTCTAGATTCTAACTAATCGATACATAATTCTCGCTAGTGTGTTAGTGTTCATACCTTCCCTCTAATTCAAGTCTGTGTGGTGTACATTGTGACTAAACCTGTTATCTAGCATATTGATTATAACAGAAGACATTTAATCAGATAGAACACCTGGAAGCTCCTGAACCAGCCAGTTGACTCTCTGACTCTTCTGTAAAGTACACTGTCAAGGTTCTAAACGTTACCTTTTATCCTAGTTTGAAATTCCAAAAATAAAACACATAATCTGTAATGAGAGAAATTTGTTTTCTTTACAGCTAATTTCTGTGAAAATAGTACCGACCTGAACTTTACCTTTGCCAGAATCCCAGTGGGCAGATATGGACCTTCTCTGGAAACATGTGGCGTGGAAACGGCAAACGGTATGTGTTTCCCCCGGGATCTCTGTTTAAGCAGAGGAACTGTTAGACCGCCATACCTATTATTCTCCCAGCTACTGTTAGGTCTCTGGACAAGACAGCCAGGAAAGCTTGGCTCGCTTTAATGTCCGTTTTTGAAGTCTAATACACAACTGCATAGAATCATACTCTCCCCCAAAAAACCTTAATATGGATCAGTTGTTTGTGAACTCTTCCTTATCCTTATTTAATTGGAAAATTTTCTCAAGCTTTCTCTGTTCCATAGCATTTGTTCAAGTGAATACTTCTTCCTGGAGTTGCCGGTATCATTTCTCTATATTATTTTGAAACAATACATATCCCAGATTCTTTCTGTGCCTTCTTTCAGATGATGTATTTCCAAGTAGATACGGAATGGAGCGGGTCTGTTGTCAGCAGTCCTTTATTTCTTTGGTCATCTTGGTTCCTTATCTTGGCACATTTCTACCTCATGGTACTTTTATCAGTATGGCAACCCTATGTGCATTGAGGCATTCCTAGAATCAACGAATTCTGTTTCTAGTTGTTTGCAGACAGGATCCAGAACATTGATGACTTATATCAGCACCACACTGGCTAATATGTTTTGAGTGTAGACTTTATTAATCCATAGAGCTCCTTCCTAATAGTTAAAGTCTACTAGTCATGTAATTTTATCTAAATGTCTTACCTATCCCTTGATTGCATTAATTTGCATCTATTAATGTTGCTGGTGCCCCCATTTCTTACATAACTGAATGCCTCAAGAATGTAGTCACATTTTTCTTTTTTAAAAAGAAAACAAACTATGGTTTTTTATATTAAAGTACCAATCCAAGTTCCCACTCCCTCCCTTCCCCCCACTCCCTCCAGTTACCCCCCACCGTGCCCCCCTCATCCACTTCTCAGAGAGGGTAAGACACGTTGTTTTGGGGAATGTCCAAAGCCCTCCCTACTCTATCTAGGCTGAACAAGGTATCTATCCAAAGAGAATGCATTCCCAAAAAGCCAGAACAAGCAGCAGAGATAAATCCTGGTGCCAAGAATGTAGTCACTTTTAAATTATTTATTAAAAAATTGTTTGATTTAGCAGTAACAGTGAGGAGAATTTCACATTATTTTGATACTCACTTTTGTGCATATCCAGACTACACTGAAATTCTAAATATGTTATAGGAATTGCTCTTTCCTGTATTCCTTCCTTCCTTACCTAAGTGATTACTCACATATCCATGATCCATCCTACTCTATGTAATACATATCCTTCCCTTCCCAGCCTTCTCACTTGGGGTTACCACTGCTGTGATAAAACACAACAATCAAAATCATCTTGGGAAGAAAAGGGTCTGTTTCACTCACAGTACCATATAACAGCTCATTATCAAAAGCAGGGAGGGCAGGAACTCACACAGGGTAGGAACTTCGAGGCACAGGGATGGATGCAGAGGCCATGGGGGACTGCTGCTTGCTGGCTTGTTCCTCGTGGCTTGCTCAGCTTGCTTTTTTATAGAACTCAGGGTTTTAGCCCAAGGGTGGCATTTCCAACTACGGCCTGGGCCCTCCCTGATCAATCACTAATTAAGAAAATATTATACAAGCCTGCCTAAGCCAGATCTTATGGGAGCATTTTCTCAAATGAGGTTCCCTTCTCTCAGATGACGATAGCTTGACATAAAACAAGATAGCACAAGCCTTTTCACTAAATTTCAGAGACCCAAAGGGGAACTTCCACAGATTTGTTCTTACTATGCATATTTTATAGACCACACTATACTGTATAGTGTACCTATAAATGACTGTTGTGCTATGAATTGGGAAAAGTAAGTGTCAGTAATATATCCATCGCAGCTGTTTGATATAATACCAAGTGATAAATAAGAATCACATTATCATCTTTTATTTGACATTTATTTGATTTTTGAGCAACCATTATGAAAATATTTATTATATATATAAAATCTTTAAATTTTAGACCGAGTCCATATCATTTTAAAGATATATATTTCAACTATTAATGAATTCACTTAATTTTATGTTACAAATTCTTTTTAATCGTTTTATTTTATACGACAAGTGATTACAATGCTTCAGTGATGTTTGAGTAGAGATATTCATATTTCTATGAATAATGGAAGAGACACACTTAACATGTGGCTGCCTAAAAGATATAAATCCTGTAGGTATTAAAACTTTGCATTCTGCCTTTCAGTAGAGGTGGAGTCATCATATAAATTAATGAAAACTCTAACCTATTTTAAGTGTTATTGAAGCAATTCTGATATCAATATTTTTTATCATTTCTCAAAAAGCAGCTGCTTCAATACTAATCCTGAGGGAAAAATTCACCTGTGATAAGCTTCCCTACTAATTATGATTTTGTCTTTAGATATTACATAATGATCAGTTATTGGTGGGCCATGGGGTGGAAAGTTTAGGTGACAACCTGCAAAAATAAAACTGCCCAAAGAACTGCTTTATTGAGAGCCAATAAAACATCTAGAAGTTGCTGCAATACCCTGGAATTCTTGGTCTTGAAGGAGTTGTCCAGATTTACATAGAGATAGAAGATCAACTATTTAATAGTTTGTAGGAATTTTTCATATTCCTCCAGTCTCAGCCTAGTATATTTTCATTGTGTCCAATTAAAGCCATCTCATTCCTACGATTTAGAAAGTAAATCTTTCTTGAAGACAGAGAAGGAAGCGAATAGGAACCGGTCCTTGTACACAGTCCAGTATCAAAAATCAAGACAACCACCTAGAATGCTGCAGCGATGGTTTCACTTTTCTATTCCTGGGTATTAGAACAACTTCCTATTCTTGACCTAAACCCACAAGGCCTTAGGTTTCTCACAGTTCTGTGGGTTGCTTGTGGCAGCTAGAAGGTACATTGGGGAAGACGCGTGCGGGCTGTTAGCACCACGTGGCCTGTCTTCCAGTAGTTAGACTCTCTTCCTCATGCGGTGCCTCTGGACAGCATCCTGACATCCCCGAAGGGTGGAGACTGAAACTGAGAAAGTCTGAGACCCAAGTGCTGGGAGTGATGTGTTTCTACTGCACTCTATGGGTCAAGGTCATTCACAGGCCAGCCCAGATTCAAGAGTGAACAGATGCTCATCCTGGGAGAAGCAGCGGAGTCACGCTGGCAGGGAGCAAGCGTACAGTGATTACTCTGTCTTTATATACTTTTTTTCCATTTTTTCCTTTTATTAAAGCGGGGACTCCTAGAGCAACTCGACTGTGCAATGTTTCTGAGTATGGAGAGATAAAATTGGAAAAAGCAGTGATAGGAAACTGTGAAGAAAATCTGGAGACACTAGAAATGCAGGTATGTCTTCTAGCCCATCTGATGGACAATTGGACATTCTGAGTCTAGGCCAATCTGTTTGGTCTTCAGAAGCCTGATGGTCAAATCATCGCTTTTCAAACTCTCAAATTATAAACTAAGAAAACCCATTAAGTTAAAAAATTCTTATTTGTTTAAAGTAGACATCCATTTAATGTTGACATTTTATTTCAGAACATTTTAACAAATGGTAGCCTAGAGAATATTTTCAACTGCCTTATATTTGTAGATTGATCAAGTTTTGACTGAATGTAGATCCCTGGTTTCAGAAACCAAAGGTAGTCTACTCCATCAAAATGAATGTGACCAATGAACCTTAGATACAGACAACTCCAGATTGACACTGGTTTTAGGACTGTACCCATGAGCTATAAAATAAGAAGAATTTATGACTAGATGTGTTACCATTCATATTAAATTATATTGACTGAGGATCTAGGCAAGCAAGCATTCATGGAAATGCTAACTTAATTGATCATACAGAAGAGGAAGACAC
Organism: Ondatra zibethicus; assembly: GCA_004026605.1. NCBI lineage: Eukaryota > Metazoa > Chordata > Mammalia > Rodentia > Cricetidae > Ondatra > Ondatra zibethicus. The sequence goes on from PVIU01004043.1 coordinate 119,194, forward strand.
TGTAAACTCTGATGGAGGTACTTCTGTGTGCAGGATGTTTCATCTTCTTTATCAAGTTGGGTACTATTTCCATACTAAAGGTAATTATAGCTACTAATTGGTGAGCATTATTGCTATCAATACAGATGATTCTGGATATAAGATAGGGCTAAGACCTATAAGCCCACTGTAAGTTTAAGATGTATTTAATTCACCTAATCTACTCGACACAATGATTGACCAATATAACACACTCTAAAGATGTCAGTTGTTCATCTTCATCATCTTTTGGAAGACTAGAATCTGTGGTTTGCTGTCTGTCAGAACCAAGAAACTACAGCACATTTGCAAATCTTTAGCATATGGGAAAAGATCAAAATAAAAATTCAATGTGTTTTAGTACTGAGTAAATCACTTATGTATAATCATAACACCCTCAAAAGAGTAAAAAAAAAAAAACAACTTTGGTTAACCATTTAAAACATTTTATGAATACTGCCAAGTTTTCTAACTTATGTTTAATCTTTAAACACCACATACAAATATTATAAGTGAGGAATAGTGCAGCTCTGAGGGATGAAATGCTTTGGCCAGGGACCACTGCCAAACTGTGACAAAGCTACTGTTTAATTTAAAATCCTCAGGGAACCAATCACACCAGCTTCCTAATCACAGATGGGCAGGGTGTGGGTGGGTTGGGGATGGGAAATAGGATGTGCAGGTAGCTGTTAATCACACACACCGAAAGAAAGAGGACAGATGCTGGAATCTGACAAACCAGTGTTTGACTCTCAACTCCACAGCTTCCACGCTGTGTGAACTTGGGTTAAGCATCTCTAAGTCTTTGTTATGAGGGAGCACAGTTTACAAAGCCGGTTCCCATTATGTGTTATATATAATTACACCTTAAAACATCGAGCAAAGTGCAAGCACATGACAGAGACTTAGCCGCTGAATTTAACAGCTTTTGTTTTGTTTTCTGTCTGCTGATAGAATTTGTCTTGACTCCTTACAAGTGAGCACTGGCTTGATTTTTGAAGTGATGGTGCCATCTAGTGTAAAACTAAGTTCATTCCACCCATCCATGTTGACCCCAGCTACACAACATGACTATAGCAGTTTGTTAGTCTCAATATAATCCAAGCCAGTAGTGGAAAATGAAATCCCTGCTCTTTGTGAACTGTGTTGTTTATTCAAATAAAGAAGTAAACAAGAAAAAGTGGGAAGGTGTGATGCTCAGGAGGTTGAGACTCAGCTAAATTTCAGCTCATTCAATTGCAGTCATTTATAAAATGTTTAAGAATACTTGTATAAATTAGACTCTGGTTTAAAAAAAAAACGTTTTTAAACAGATAGACAACATCACCACAGAATCTACGACTATTTCTACTGAAGCCCAGATTTTAACAGCTAATGCCAATATATTAACTCCTGAGAACATCACTTCTGCTACTAGAGTGGTTGGACAGATCTTCAATGAAAGCAGAAGGGCTGAACAGCAGGTAAAACTCAAAATTTTAAAATATAAGGAAGGCTGGAGTGGTGGTCTGTTGATGGCGTTTCATTAGCCAGTGCAGGGCCTTGGGCTTGATTCCAAACATTTTAGAATGGGGAGGGACCCCCAAAATTCTCCTCCTTAGCCTATGATGTGGGTGGTATTTAAGTTAAGGCCATTGGGTAGAGTATACTTTCTGGGAGATGCTCAAGGAAGCTGAACAAGGGCTCCTTTCTAACCATTCTGTGGAATTAGCATGATGATTCTTATTATGTTAAATATCCCAGCATGTCCTGGAGTGAACAGGTCTCTAGCTTTATTGCGTACAGTTTAACAGTTGTATTAGACTCTGATACACATGTTCTTTCCCAAAGGAACAGCTTTCCTAGACCCTTGCTATGAACTGTGCCTTAAGCTCCGCTTGCTCTTGGCGCCAAGCACACTCGCAGGCTGGCCTTTGCGCCAAGCACACTCGCAGGCTGGCCTTTGCGCCAAGCACACTCGCAGGTTGCTCTATGTGCCAAGCATACTCGCAGGTTGTTCTATGTGCCAAGCACACTCGCAGGCTGGCCTTTGGCTTCCTAAAGAATCTTAAACCAAGTTTGCATGTCTAATGTCATGGCCTGCTAAATTCTGAAACATAGAAGCAAGAAGTATGCTCAATATTTGTCAACAGTGAAACTTTTTATTGATCAACAAGATTGTAAGCCACCAATATGAAGTATGTCAGCATGGCTCCTTTCTTTATATATATCTTCTTTTGAAAATTGTTTTAATTACTAAAGGTCCTTTGAGAAGTAGATTTTGAGTAATAAAGTAATGGAAGACATAATTCAAAAGATATGTACTTCCAATTGTAAAGTTTATAGAAAAATTAGTCAGTAAAGGCAGGAATGAAATGCTAAGACAGAATCTCTCTGACGCACTTCAAAGTTTTCAATTATAAGAAACTAAAGAAAATTTTACTGATGGTTACGTTAAGCGCAACTGATAAGTTATGCTAAGTATTGTGAGCTATGGTGTTTGGTCAGGCAGACCCACAGTGGTATTTGAGTCTACTTTACCCAAACACTCTTTATTTTGTTCTTATGGGTTGGAAAGGGCTCTGCAAATTATCATGAATTCAAATTCAAAATCCTAAACCTCTACTTCACCAGCTTTATTTATGGTTTTACTTCTTATCTTGGCTCTTTCTTTTATTTTACATAGGTAAAGTAAACTGAAACTTCGATTTAAATAGTATTTTCCTTTGGATTATCATGCTAGTCATGCTGTTTGCTACCATGATAAGTCCTCATGATCATAGTGATGGTTATGCACGACACATGTTTTCTATGATGTGCCTTCTCCCTCTCAGGCAAAAAGAGTCGCTATAACCACAGTGAGTCAGCTTCTGGATGCCAGTGAAGATGTTTTTCAAAAAGCTGCTATGATTGATAATGAGGACTCCTTTTCCACGTAAGCCACAGTTTGGAACAAAGTTTGGGGAGTATCACTTACCTTTTCAGGTTAAAACACAAATGGAGGGTCTATATCTCTTGGGTACATTAACTGCCTGACGCTTTGGGCATTAAAAGAAAATCCTTGACTTCCCATGCGATCTTGTTCCTGCATAGAGTGATGTGTGTTACCTCTTGGTTCCAGGGGGTCACGGCCTAGGAGAAAAAAGGGGTGATTCAGATTGCAGTTTGTTCCCCTCGCCTGGGTCTGGTGTGGTCAAAGCAGCAGCTCTGCACAAAGGTGTCCCTCCAACTCTCTTCTCAGGGCAGTGCTGCAGAAAGCAGCCAAGCACAGGGTGCAGCACACTGTCAGCCTCCAGCCCACCCCTCAGCTCTCTTCCCAAGAACTGATAAGCTCTTTCCAGTTTTCCTACAGCTACTTCAAAAAAGAAAAAGAAATCCAACTCCCCTCCTTTGCTTTCTCTTACTAAGACTATGTTCCTGATTACTTTTTATTCGATAGTTATATAAAAAATCATCTTTATTCACAGATGCCCCTCACTAAAATACACTTTTAACCCTGCCTTTACATTTACATATGCTTCTTTCAGAAAAATAAGAAAATACACAGTGGGCAAATTCTTTGAAACTATTTACCTTTGTTAATTTGCTAGCACATGCTCCAAATATTTTCTCATACACTCAAGTAATTGCATAATATGTAACCTATTATTTAATAGCTTAGAACATTTTTGAAAATATGAGTATCTATACATGTACACCATAATTTTATATTACTGCATCACACGAGTATATTACGGCTCATGGGAGGAGCAGAACTGACAGAATGAATATGTATTACAGACATGTATTTATTGGAGTGACTTAGATAAGACACCACAGAAGCTGAGAAGTCAGTAGCTGCTCAGTCTACGAGGTTGGATGCCTCAGTAGTCCTGAAGGCCTGAAGGGTTCATGGAGAACTGCTGGTCTTCAGTTCAGCTGGAAGGCTTAAGAAGCTGGGTTCTATTGTCAACACAGAATGGCAGCAGCTACAACAAAGTAGATGCCTTCGCCAGCAAGGTGGAGGCAAGCAAGCAGCACTACCTTCGCTTCCAACCTCTTCATGTCTGGGCTGCCTCCAGAAGGGGCTGCCCACTCTAACAGAGAGTCTTTCCCCCTTTGGTTAATTCTTCCTGGAAGTACCCTCACAGATCCTCCACATACATGACATGCCACTGCACTTTCCACACATAAACACTTTTTAAAGCTTAACCATTACAGCGGTAAGTAAACTTTTACCTAACCAAGTTTCTGGTAGATTTTAGGTTCTATCAAGTCTTTTGGTATTATGGACAATCAGCATTCTGTACAGAATCATTATTTGTCTGACCACATGTCCTCCACGCAACTCTCAGTTCTTGACTGAGCACAGCCAGTATCTACTTGGGATTACACCCTCAGAGTAGAAAGGGTACATGTGAAACTGTGAACTCGAAAGATCACAGTTCTGAGAGATGGGGCAGAAGTCATGTCAATGGTTGGACTGGTATAGTTCATGACTTCAGAAGAGGTTGGATCCTTCTCCTGGGGCTGAGGGTACCTCTTTTTTCCTAAAGTGGGGAAGGAGGTATCATGAGCTTCAAAGTCTATGTTCAGTGAAAATAGAAATGAAAGACAGAAAAAGCCCTCCCCCTCCAGTCAGAGAAGGATCTGTGGTAGTAGATTATTGCTAGAGGAAGGGGTGGGGGTGGATGTGTTTAGTAAGAAAGAAGAAAAAATGTAGGATTTATCTGAGAATTTTATAGGTTATGACATAGGTGGCAATACCTTACTAGGAAACAATTATGCATTTACTGACTTATATATGGAGAAAAAGATAACCTTGTATAATTTATGCATAACATCCTAATGGCTTCAAACAAAGGTGGTTAGAGGAGAAATAAACCTCAAAATATAGATTACACTGAACTATGGCTTAGTGGTTAAGAGCACTGCCTGCTCTTCCAAAGGCCCTGAATTCAATTCCCAGCAACCACATGGTGGCTCACAACCATCTGTAATGAGATCTGGTGCCCTCTTGAGGAAGAGACCTGGTCAGTCGTCCTCATCAACTTAGACCATGAAACCCAGTATGGATGAGTTCAACAGAACCGCCATATACAGGCTGCCCATACACGCTTCGGCATTGCCAGGGCATAAATTTCACTCACTTGCTTCCCAAAGCTGTGCAACCAGTCTCCACATCTCCACATCTCCCTTTCTGTTTCTAGCCCATCATTTTCTGATTGGGCTCTATCCGTTTGCCTTCTACCATATAAACCACGGGCCCTGGAACCGACCCCCTGTAGAAACTGAGGGGCAGCTGTACCCCTAAACCGCCAGTGATGATCTCTCTTCATTCTCCCTCTTTCAAGGGAAGGAAATTAAATTTGCTCAGGGCGAGCCTGGGTCTACGGACTCCCACGTCTTGAGCGAGGCCTAGGGGCAAGGGTCTCTTCCTAAGCCAGGGCTCAGGCACCCACCTCACTTCTGCTTCTCTCTTCGGTTATTCTAGCTTTCCTTTTATGTCCCTCCACTTCTGAATTCCCCGTCTAGTCTGTTTATTTAGGGGGAAAGTGAAAATATGAAAGATGAAAGTAAACAGGAGAAGAATGCTGGGGAAGAAAGACTGCATCCAGCCCAGCTTCAACCCCATCACACTGTCATGGTAGAATGCGCATTCTCCTCTTCTGAACTGCGAGGAGCAGAAGGTTTGTGCTGGTGACTGGAATACGGTACAGTCAATGGGATTAGGCTCTCATCTCTCCTTTTGAACACTGGTTGCAAAGGCTGATCTATAACTCTGGATCCTATCGAAGGTCAATATAACATTAGTTGGCTAATTTGAGATGTAAAATTGCCTTGTAGCACAAATTCTAATTGGTCTTAATAGTAAAAACTCAGAGTCAGCTATCGGGGTGAAAGCTGAAGGATCAGGAAAACAGAGCGGCAGCCGCTAGAGTTCTTACCTCTACCAATGCTCAGACCAAAGGGGCGATCCTGTCCTCAGACTGACAGCATCCTCAGACTGACTGCTTCAGACTGCCTGAGCTCCTCTCTCCTTCTGCCTTATACTCCTTTCTTTGCCCAGCCATGTCTTTCCTGTCTCCACCTCCCTAGTGCTGGGATTAAAGGCATGTGATCCTAAGTGCTGGGATCATCTTTGTGTGAGTTCTGCTTTTCTTTTAGACTGGATCAATCTCATGTAGCCCAGGATGGCTTTGAACTAACAGAGATCTGTCTGCCCCTCTCTCCTGCCTGGCCTCTAGTGGCTTAGCTCTGCACTCTGATCTTCAGGCAAACTTGTTTTTTCATTTTTTAAATTGTTTTTATTGTACTATACATTTTTTCCTGCTCCCCTCCCTTCCTCCCCTCTCCCCTTCTACTCTCTTCCATGACCCTCATGCTCCCAATTTACTCAGGAGATCTTGTCTTTTTCTCCCTCCTATGTAGATCCATGTATGTCTCTCTTAGGGTTTACTTTGTTGTCTAGGTTCTCTGGGGTTGTAGATTGCAGACTGGTTTTTCTTTGCTTTATGTCTAAAAGCCACTCGTGAGTGAATACATATGATATTTGTCTTTCTGGGTCTGGGTTACCTCACTCAATATGTTTTTTTCTAGATCCATCCATTTGCCTGCAAATTTCAAGATATCATTATTTTTTATGGCTAAGTAGTACTCCATTGTGTAAATGTACCACATTTTTTTAAACCATTCTTTGGCTGAGGGGCATCTAGGTTGTTTTTAGGTTCTGGTTGTGGCAAATAATGCTGCTATGAACATAGCTGAGCACATGTCCTTGTGGTGTGATTGAGCATCCTTTGGGTATATACCCAAAAGTGGTATTGCTGGGTCTTGAGGTAGATTGTTTCCTAATTTTTTGAGAAATTGCCATGCTGATATCCAAAGCAACTGTACAAGTTTGTACTTCCACCAGCAATGCAGAAGTGTTCCTTTTATCCAGCGTAAGCTGTCATCAGTGTTTTTGATCTTGACCATTCTGACTAGTATAAGATGGAATCTCATGGTTGTTTTGATTTGTACTTCTCTGATGGCTAAGGATGTTAAGCATTTCCTTAGGTGTCTTTCAGCCATTTGAGAATCATCTGTTGAGAGTTCTCTGTTTAGGTCTGCACTCCATTTTTTTATTGGATTATTTGTTAAAACACAAACAAAATATCACTGCACTGCCTCCCTGACACTATCGACTCCATGCACATGCATTCCCCATTTGTTCACATTTCTGCTCTAGTAAGCATTCTTTAGTTATTCACCTCAGTTATCCTGACTGTCTTATTAATGTTTCTAACACTATGGTGAAATACCACGAATAAGGCAACTTATAAAAGAAAGCATTTGGTGGCGGGGGGAGCTAACAGTTTCAGGGGGTTAGTATGATGGCAGGCAGGCAGCCATGATGCTGGAACAGTAGCTGAGGGCTTACATATTATCCCACAAGATGGAGGCAGAGATAGAGAGAGGGAGAAGGAGAGGGAGCAGGAGAGGGAGAGAAAGAAATATGGGGCCTGCCATGGGTTTTGGAAACCTCAAAGCCCACGTCCAATGATACACCTCCTCCAACAGGGCCACACCTCTTAATGCTTCCTAAATAGTATACCTCCAGCTGGGAACCAAGCATTCAAATATAGGTGTCTATAGGAGTTATTCAAACCACCATGCTGATCAAAGTAAAATTTCTTGTAAAAAGATGTACTGACTCTCACTGGAATCCAAGCAGAGGGTCAAAACAGAGCCAGCGTGTGTGGAGCTAGATCTTCCCCGGAGTAGGGAGATGGCTGTAAGGCAATTGCTCTAAGGCAATTTTGCAGTCCTCAGGAGGAGAGGTCGTGGGCTCTTCCTTATTCTCAGCAGAAGAGATTTGCCTCTAGTTGCAGTCATCCTTACAATGGCAGACTGACTTGACTTGTGACTCTTAAACCTGGACTTTCCTAATAGGCCTGTCTCCCTGACTAGAGAGTCCCCGACACACACAAAAAAATGAGCTGGGTGGTTTATTTCTGTCACATCTCTTTGTGGCCTTCCAGGTCAGACCAGCCACTCTGAGACCTATAGTTAAGTCACTCAATTATAACAAGAGTAGAAAATCAAGTGGAGGGAAAATGGTCTTAAAAATAGTTTGTTAATTAGGGTTATTAATGCCGTGAAGAGACACCATGACCATGGCAACTATTACAAAGAAAACATTTAATTGAGGGAGGCTCACTTACAGTTTCAGAGGTTCAGACCATCATGATCATGAAGGGAGCAGGACAGGTGGACTGGTACTGGACTGAGAGAGCTGCATCTTGCTGGTAGTAGGGAGCTGACTACCTGTCACACTGAGGGAAGCTTGAGAAAAAGAGACCTCAAGGCCATCTCCAACAGTGACACACTTCCTTCAACAAAGACACAACTCCTAATAGTGCCACTCCCTTTGGGGGCTATTTTTTTCAAACCACCACAAGTAACTATAAGTAAAACAACTCTTTAGAAGTGCCTGTCACTGTGGTAAACAACCCCATACATAGAGCACATCTTTCCTCAGCCTTTGAATGCCTGCGAGTGCATCTCTTGATAGAGCAGTGTTTCTGTGCTTTAGTGGGAACTTATCAGGTGCTGTTGAGGCAAATGGTGACAACAGCAATTTCAAGCATCATTGGGTAATTTCTCCTGATGAAAGATGCTCTTGAGTGTTAATATTATGTATTACATAGGAAATCTATAGCACAAATTGCTGAAAACTTAAGAAATTGTGTAGCATTAGAAATGAAAAGTCATCCTCCTCCTTATAAAACAATCTAATTAGTTTAAGCTTCTTAAAAATATAATAATCCACATAATTTATATTTTTCTGAATCTATGTCAAAAATATAAATAAATGACATTACATTATCACTTTCTAATAATAAAATACAATGAGGTAAAACAAATACTAACACAATGGAACTGGACAAAACAGAGGGAGAAGAGCCCAAGAGAAGGTATAAGAGAGAGACCCACTCGTTCACATAGTCTGGAATCCCATAAAAACACTAAACTGAAAGTCAAAATATGTACTCAAAGGGCATTCTTCCTGCCTCATCTTTTGTGGGATTCCCTGAACCCTGAGAGGAGGGATTTTACAGACATCCCTTCTAGGGCTGAATGAGTGTTCCAAGGTCTCTCTCTTTGCATAATGTCTGGCTGTGGGTCTCTGCATTTATTCTCATCTACTGTAGGAGGAAGCTTCTCTGATGATGGCTGAGAAAGGTTCTGATCTATGACTACAGCAGAATGTCATTAAGAGTTACAATATTGTTATATTTTTCTGTTTGCTTTTAGAACAGTAGTGTTTTGTTTTACCCTAGGTACCTGGGCTGTCTTGTCTCAGGTTCTTGGTCATCTAAGCAGTGTCAGGTATGAGTTCTATCTTGTGGAGTGGGCCTTAAGTCAAATTAGATCATGGTTGGTTACTCCTACAAATTCTTATCATCAAATGAAGCATCCAGTACCAGGAATAGGCTATATCTTGTTAAGTTGTTGTCCAAAGGGATCCTATGGGAATCCCTAAACAATCCAGGTTGTTGCCAAGCCTATAGGTTGCTCTCCACAAACTGAAGGCAAATTCCCATTGCTGAAGACAGGAACTACAAAACTCACTGACCATGGAGAAGCTGAGCTGGTGTCTACATAGAGCCTTCACACCTACATGCTAGCATCTTTGGTCCAGGAAGATAGTCTGCACACTACCAAAGGAGAAACCTAAATAGCAAACCAGCCACAGACTTTCCAATCTACAATGCGGTCCTGCCTACAAAACATGCCAATACAATGGTGGCACAAAACTTGTGGGGTAATCATCATAACATTTTAAAAAGTACATATGATAAAGTAAGACTCTGAAGAAGAGAAGCAGATTAATATTTAGGTAAATACACGCACACATGCACACACATATATAGTTAATTGTCATATCACCATGACTACATGTTTTGTGCTCATGCCTTTTCTAATGTAATGAGGAAACATCACATCTCTGAGCTTATGACAAAATGTTGAGTTGTTATGTTTCATTCTATGCAGGCTTATTGAGCAAATGGAGTCTTACTCCTTCTCTCTGGGTGATGAAACAATAGTGGAACCTAACATAGCAGTCCAGTCAGTTACTCGAGGTGATGATACAGGGTCAAGTGTTCTCTTCTCTGTACAGAAAGGTAAGCTGTTGGTCCCCTGCGCTTGTAACAGTAAAGAACAGTCCATTGATAATCACAAACAGTTCCTGGGTCACCAAACTGCAGGTATTTAAAAGTCTACTTTCCCCTTTCTTGTAGGATCGAGTGGTTCTCTAGTTTCTGGTGGAACATCCATTAATAAAACTGCAGACAGACTCAATCCAAATGGACAGACTGAACTTCAGATCTTGCTAAATACCGGGAAAAGTATGTCTCAAACCTTTTTCTGCATTGTTTTGTAAACACACTTAAATTACGGGATTACTTACGTGAATTCCACGAAAGGAGATTGATCCTTGCTTAGTTTTACACCTAATAATTTCATTTGAGTGTTTTTAGGCTTAAGTATGTTAGAGTAATCTCAATTCCACTACTTTAAGTCAGAAAGAATCCCTCTTCATTCCAAAAACACATTGGAGAGTAACAGATTGAAATATTAGCACTAGGCATACAAACCTGTATTTCTATAAGACTCTTACACTCATCTGAGAAGCATAAAAGTAAAATAAAGAAAGGTAAGAGTAAGGATTAGTAAACATAAGGTTATAAGTGAATAAAATTATAAATTAACAAATGCTAGGCTTGGTCAACAAAGTGGAAAATGAATTGCATGAAAAACAATGAAACAAGCATCTACCAAAGTGGATAGAAGAAGGAGGAGGTATGGAAAAGGAATAGCTAAAAATGTGGAGACTTGAAAATACACAAGATGCAAACATAAGTTATTCTAATAAATCTAAGTATTTGTAAAAAAATTATGATTTTGTAGCATGCTCAAAATACTATAGCACTGAGAGGAGGAGTGAGCAGAAACTTTGTATTTTGCTTTTTTAGTTTTTATTTACATTTAAAAAGTTTTCTTGAGACTTTCATGTTTTAGTACTGTATTTAAATGATTGGCTTTCAACCCTCTCTTATCTCCCTCCAACTCCTCCTGTGACCCCTCCCTGCTTTCTCTCAAATTATTAACTTGTGTGTAATGATATGTACACACACACACACATGCACACATATACAAACTACAAAGTCCATTTAGTATAGCTTGTATGTAGGTGTGTTTACAGCTGACCACTTGTAACTGGGTAACATATCAGGGAGTTCATCCCTGAAAAAAAAATTAACTCTCTTCCCCAGCATCTGTGTTTGGCTTAGAAGACATTAATACGTGTAAATGCTAAGGGTTGGAAAAGTCTATTTTACTTTAAGAATTAATAAATATAAATTTGTTTAGAAGGATTAAAATAGCTTATTCCTACAAAATAAAATAAAATGGGGTTAATTTTGTCATCCAGTACCCGGGAGGGAAAAATTTGGTGAGGCTATCTTGCTGTGAAGGATGTGAGAAAGCCGTGCATTTCCTCCCAGGGAGAGGTAGAGAATAATTGACAAAGCAGTGACCAGGAGGCCACCAGAGCTTTGCCTGTCTTCTCAAGTCACATGATGGAAGAGGCATGTTCCATGGCTGTCATTTTTGTCATATCACTTAGGAAAGAAAGAGTACAATATCTGCAATTCTTCTGCTAAAATATACTTTGGGGAGCTGGAGATATGGCTCAATGGGTAAGAGCATTTTCTTTGTGTGCATGAGGACCTGAATTTGGATCCCAATACTCATGTAAAAAGCCAGGTGAGAATGCCTGAGTCCATAACTGTAACTCTAGGAGATGAGGGGACAAGAGAAATTCTGAAACTTGTTAGCCATTAGACTAGCTCCAGGTTCACTGGGAGACTGTGTCTCAAGAAGTAATATAGAGAGTGATACAGCAGGACACATGGTATCTTTTTCTGACCTGCGTGCCTGCACAGGTGTGTACACTCACATACAGATGTGTGAGTATCCTACACACACACACAGAACACACCAAGAGATGTGTACTTTCTATTATTTCGTCTGCTATGCTTCCTGTGCCTAGCAACTGTGTAAGTGTTAAGAAATGTTCCTCAGTTAGTTCTGTTTAACCATTGCCATAGCCAGGCAGGCACAACTTTCATGGTTACAACACTACAGGGCCCTTAATGGACAGCCAGCTCCATTCTCTGATGGTCTCATGTGGGATTCCCCTCTGTATGCTGTGAATACCATTGGTTAGTAAAGAAACTGTCTTAGGCCTGTGATAGGATAGAGTATAGCTAGGCGGGAAAAACTAAACTGAATACTGGGAGAAAGGAGGCAGAGTCAGAAAGAAGCCATGGAGCCATGCCGGAAACACATGCTGGAACCTTGCCAGTAGGCCACGAGCCTTGTGGTAAAATATAAAATAATGGAAATGGGTTAAGTTAAGATGTAAAAGCCAGCCAATAAGAAGTTAGAGCTAATAGGTCAAGCAATGATTTACATAATAAAGTTTCTGTGTGGTTATTTCGGGTGTCTGGACAGCCGGGAAACAAACAAGCAGCCTCCTACAACAATGTTCCAAAACCAATGTTTCATAATAGTGCTCCAGCCCCTCAGATAGCTGATGATTGTTAGAGCAGAGATGGTGAGGGGTGCCCTTGCCAAGACCTCCCACAAAGCTTCCTTCAAATTTGTCTCTTTGTGACCTATGGCACCTGCTCTGCTGTCATCAAATGTCACGAAGACCCCATGGAAACTTTTGTAGGCACAGCCATCTTGACAGACAGTAACCTTTTACTATTTACTGTTCAGTGTTGTGCTTATGGAGGAAACACCAAAGGCTAGGTCTACCCATAGGTCCTGCCCCCTATCTTACTGCAAAAATGTGACATGTTTATAAATGAGGAAGAATAGGTAGAAATTTGTCTCCCCACATAGGAGATAAGAAAAATGAACTTCAAGAAGAAATTTATCAGGGGAAAATTACCAATTAGTCAACCATGGGTTATATATATTAATTATATCTACCATAGGCTTGCAACATAGATCTGTATGCCAAGGTTCTCTTTCTCCCCCCCCATACACACACACACACACACACACACACACACACACACACACACACTGCTCCAGAGAGTTTAGTCTTCACTTATGATTAACCAATTATAAACTAGGATTTTCATAATCCTCTTATTAGGTTTAATTTGCTTTAGCAACTCATATAACTCAGGTAGACACATTGATTAGCTTATTACAAAGATTATTACAAAAGATACATATTAAAATAAGAACAGGATGAGGTCTGAGTGAAGGGGTGCAGAGTTTCTATACCCTCTCTGGGAGTGTATCACACTTAGGAACCTCCACATGCTCTTCTCTTCCAAAGTTCTCTGAACTCCATCCTTTGTGTTTTCATGGAGACTTAATTGCATAGAAATAATTGAAGCATAGCAAAGAATATGATCTAACACTCATAAATAGAATAGGGAAATTCAACAAGACTGTCTATTGACACTCCTCTTCAACTCTGTGAAACATCCCTGCGTCTTGGACATGGGTTAAGGTATTTATTTAGATGGAATCCTAAAATTTACTAGATCAGAAGGCCCTAGAGACTGTCTTGATGACCAACCCCAAAAGAGACACACTAGTTCTCATGGCTTGACTTGTGCAGGTAGTTATGAAACAATGGCTGTGTACAGTAATGATATATATGTGATGTCCCTAACCCTGAGGACAAACTCTGTTGGGAGAGGGGACGTCGTCTTCTAGAATTACTTCCAGCTGTCATAGGGGAGATGTTCTTTCTATGGGATCCTGTGAAAGTAAAATGATGGTTAAGTTCCAAGATAGAATTGCAAATAGTCTCTGAGTATTTGGTAGGGTTTTTCTGAGGCTCCTATTTGGAGGTCTGGCTAGAACGTTGAAAAAAAAAAAAGTACACCATTTCAGCTAACCAAGTTGGAACCATCTTGAGCAGCTGGTACCCAAAACAGGTCTTGTAGTAGCGCTATCAGCATCATAACATCATAGCAGCCAGGTGGAGTTGTTGTTGTGGGGCCCCATCTTCTCCCTGGAAACTTCAGAGATTACTGCAGGAAAATGCATTGTTCATTGTGGGAAACTTAAACATTATTTATATAAACATATACAGCCATATATATTCAATGAAAGGTACGATAGAGACAAAAATAGATATGAAGAAAAGTAAAATTTTTTCTAAATTCTTTTTTTTTTTTTTTAGAAATAAATGGTTATTTATTTAGGGGTAGACTCACAAATCAGAATCCTCTGTTTGAATGGAGATCAGAAAACAAATCCCACAACCAGAACAGAGAGGCTGGAAAAGAGGCGGGATGCATGCTCTACATGGCCATATATAGAATAAGAGGCCACACCCCAGTGGGCGGGTAACCACCAGCTGTAAGACTTCCTGCAGCACCTCCCCCTTTTGTTTAAATAAGAGAGTTCTAAGCCTGATACAAAATTATATACAATTATGAACAAATATATTCAATAATTATCCTATCCTAACTAGTTTAAGTCTTGTATAATAAATAACTTGGCCAAGTCATGAGAGGAAAGTAACTACAACT